>JAJONR010006545.1:0-52317 GCA_029582245.1 Solanum etuberosum
GAAGCCATAGTTTCCTCGAATCAAGGGCTGAAGAATCCAGATGTAATTGTTACTGTTCTATCCTGAAATGCTAGCCCAAACAAACATGAAAAGTGGGAAGAAATCAAACTAAAATGTTTAACCTGATGAGAAATAGGAAACAAAGCCTATGATATGCCTTAACAATTTTGAGCACTCTACAGTCAAAATGATATCATTTATATTTCTCCTTTAAGGGTATATTTTGCCTTCCTCAAAAGCCTACTTCTTCCAGAAGCCAAATAATTCCAAGTAACTGAAATATCATACATTGCCGAGGAGGCCCTTAGACTTTTCAAAGAGGTCATTGTCCTAAAGAGATTATACACTTTTCACTTCAAGAAGTCAAACTAGGTATCTTTTATTAAGACTTTATATACCTTTTAATATTCAGAAATACGAAAGCGTCACAAAACAACACCTTCTCAGTAGTCTGCTAATCCATATTTTGGCATCTTCGTTTACTAAGGGTACTGTTTCGTTTTCTTAGCCATTCCACCCCTTACTAGTAATAGCTAGTACTCCTTTCTGCCTATTTTATGTGGAATACTTTCCATTTTAGCAAAAATCATGACTCCTTTATGTACTTCAAAACAGTTAAACTTTACCCTTCCCAGGTTGCCCTTAATGATATGATTTTGTAGCCACAGAAATGTCTATCGGATATTTTAAACCACAAGTGTCAAAGTCTTTATGTCTGTTTTGAACGCCGTAGCCAGTCAAATACCTTTCCAAAAATTAAGACGGAGCGAGTAATATTTTTTATGGTTCAAATAAGTCCAAAAATGGATGACTTTCTATTTGAACTACTACTAAAAATGCAAGTTTAATGCCAGGATAATGGAAAAAGATTTTTGAAATGCTAAGGTTTGAATCAAACGGAAAGAGCTAACTTTCCAAACTTCTGCCTCTCATTTGCGAGAACAATTCCTCATCATTGTTCTATACCCATTATTTAATTTTCAGTGCTTTCAGATTTTATTCCACATATTTTGATCTTTGCTTATGAGTTCATGCTATTATTGCACTGAAAGACGTGAATGTACATAGATCCGGCCCCAGCCAAAGCCTGCAAGAGTGTCACAATGTATTTAACAATCCATGAGGGCCCATAATTATGGGTCAATATCATCCACTGTGCTAGGATTACACGTTTAGATTTAAAAAGCATAGAAGAGAGTAGATGTGCCGATGGTTACACAAACAGAAAGACAGCTTTGAACATACTTATAAGCATTGATGTTGCCAATTTGGATGTCTTATCAACACTTAAATAGATTGATCACTCCAAACTCGAGAATTACCTTAAGGTCCCTGAACTCAAGGGAGAAGTTTAAAGAGGAGGGTTAAAGGATGTGTAGGTTGATCCGTAACTTGTGTAGGTTATTAGCTTGTACAGCTGCACATTCAGGGGAATATATCCTCCTTTCTGTACTATATTTCCAAATAAAAAAGAAGTGCCACAGTGGAAACTTAAAACTAATGAGCACCTGCATCATTGAATGAGAGGGATTCGGTATTTATCCACTATCCACTACAATGGTTAATATAGAACGAAGAAGGAAGGGGGCTGAATCAGCCAACCACCCAAGAAAAGGGGGAAATTTAAGTTTGGTCCCAATTCTACTCACAGTAATAAATTTCTTGAAAATTCTCCTCTCACTCCGTTTCCTCTTCACCCTCCCTATTTTCCAAACAAACTGTTTGACACAATGTTACTAAAAAGATAACAACTAGTAACACCAATAAAATAAACATACCATGATAACAAGGTCACCAAACAGGTTTGCAGACCCTGCAAGCACAATGAGGAATAGTGTCAGCATGGAATTCATAAATTGTCACGTGGAGACAAGATGAGTTTATTCCATTCATTTTGTTCGCCTACTTCAAGTGCTTAACTATCCCTTGCTAGCAATTGCTAGCAAGTTATTAGCTTCAGCTCAACTAATATTGAATCACCTACAGATGGAAGTTATTAAGAAGTACAAAACGAAAATGTATTTAGTTGCTACCTTTATTGAGATTTATTAGTTGAATTAAAATTAATATATTTTATCCTTGGGTGTAGACTCCTCATTAGGTACTGTTGAACTGTGTCATACATCTCATCGGAAAGCTTAACTTGAGAGAGAACACTATTAATTATTAATTAATTACGTCATATGTCTTCAATACGCCCCCTCACGTGCTGATACAACTCTTTTTCTTCGCCTAGCAAAGTAGCACGTCAATTTATTTTTGATAATGGGGTGACAGTGAGACTTGAACCCAGGAAAAGATTACCATGATGAACTATGTGACCATCTCATCTAAGAACCTTAGCTGATAGAGAAAATACATTAGTAACTAGTCACTTGATTATGTCTTTTATAGCTAAGAGACATACCTCAACACCGCCGATGCAAAATAGAACCACCAGAACCTCAATAAACCAGAAGGACATCAATTTGTAAAGCATAATCAAGAAGCAGGATGCAACCACCACGAACAGAAGTGCTGATGTTGTGTTGATGTCCAATACACCACCAGAATGAGTCACCTCCTTGCCACCATAATCATCTGAGCCATCCTACAAGAGCAAGATACATACTCAACCAAGTAGTCAAGGAGAGGTGCAATGAGCATTCGCATATCTAAAAAATGCAATGACTCACTAACGAGAGGGGAAAAGTAATCTGGGAATGACTATGACTTACTTTTAAGAACTTGTCCTGCTCAATTGCGGCTTCTCTAGCACTCCATGCAGACCAATAAGAAGCACATAAAATCGTAACAACTGACATAAGCCATAGAAACACTTCAGCTACATCAACCGCTGGACGTTTCGGAGAGTACATCTGCACAGAAACTGAGCAGAAGGGAAATCTGTAAGTCATAATTGTGGGAACAAATCCACATGAATAGATTCCACATTAAATAATAGTGAAGCAAGATAAGGTAGCTGGAAAACCACAAGTAAGCATCTAACTACATTCCCCTCCAACCACCCCCCCCCCCCCCTCTTCCCCCATCCCACCCTACAAATGGACTAACAAGAAGTGAAATATAATAAGCCTACCTGTAGAACTGTTCCTGAGAAACTCTATCAGGCTTGTACCTGCATCTTGTGGCAGCATCACAGCAGGGATACCGATGTCCACATCAGATTCACCGGGATCACAAACCATCTTGAAGAGCTCTACAGAGAAATATGAGAAGAACACAAAATTATATTCAAACCCCCTTGGCCTGTGCATATCAAGAAACGATACTCGAAAAGTGTTTGTATTACAAGAACAAGAAATTCAGGTATTCATTTGTTTTTCCCAGGCATATTCTAATGAAGCTTAACGTATAGGCACCACATTCAGTTGAAATGTTATAATGTCTGCTATGTAGATTAGAGCAGTTTGCACAAGTACATATCAAGTTAAGAGCCTATATTCATATTAGAACAAGGGAAAAGAAAAAGGAAATTACAGAGGAAAATGTTGAAATAAAAGCAGCAAAACCTGTTTGATTGTTTATAATGATGATTGCTGAAGCGCCAGCAGCTTCTGCAACTTTTGCTTTTGTGGTGAAACTGCAATTACCTCGGTGCACCAGGATGGCCTCACTGGTGAGCTATATCACACAATCAAGACCTAAAAGGTGAGTTTGCTACTTATATGACAACCAGTTGATGTCTCTGATAGAAGGAATCGCGTTTTGCAAAAAAGGCAAGATAAATGTGAGATCAACCTTATTCCTAGGCATGCTACAACAATCTGGTGGGTCTGCAATAGCAAGCCTCGTCTGATTAGCACGCTTCTCCTTTGATTCCAATGTGGGGCCAAATCGAGCACCAAGGCCAACAAACTGAGTTACTTCATTCCCGTTAACCCACGTTGGAACTTTTACCTATTTGAGGAAACACTATATAAGAGATGGATGTTGTGACAAGTTGCAAATTTGAGAACAATAATCGAAGTACATTGGAGCAGTATTCTGCTAACACAACGCCAAACAACAAAACATAACTTCTATGCCAGCCATATCATGGAATTATGTCAAATGAGCCAATACAGCACCGTGTGTCCCACCCAGTAAGTTTTACAAACTACATGTATGACCAAACTATAGAATCAGGAGTATTCATCTCTATCTGTACAATGATCAAGGAAATAAACAATTATCATGACAAAAGTGAAAAATTCACTTTTTATTAGTTCTAATCCATCAAGTTCAGGGCTCTATACATGTTGTATTAAAAGAAGACTACTGAGGATGGAAAATTTCCAATTCTACCCATTTGGAAGTCCTTTTGATTTGACCTAATAAACTGATGCCATGGAGCAAGCTGGTGGTGGATTTAAGTTATCGAGCCTGCCTTTTCTGTTTGGAAGGTTTATTCCTTATTTTCTTAAAGAAATGACAGAAACACAACCTGATGAATGATTCGCTCAAAACGCACAATAAAATGCACTGAAGAGTCATAGCAACTAAAGATGCAAATTAAACTTTTGCCTTCACATTTTCCTTCCATAAGTTCTGGGTTCCAAAAGCTGGCACCTGTGCAATTGACTGCCTAAAATGGTTGGCTTAGAAGGATTAAATGATATAAACAGGAACAAATAAAGCAAACAAGTAGCACCAAAGGGTGTGGCCTAGTGGTGAATGAAGTGGGATGAGCACTATGAGGTCTCAGGTTCAAATCCCATCAGAGACAAAACACTCGGTGATTTCTTCCCATCTATTCTAGCCTTAGTGGACAGAGTTACCTGGTACGTGTTGCCGGTGGGAGGTGGCTGGTATCCCGTGGAATTAGTCGAGGTGCGTCAAGCTGACCCCGACACCACGATTATCAAAAAAGAAAAAATAAATAAATAAGCAAACAAGTAGAGCCCTCTATAACGCAGAGGAGTTGGAAACAAAGGTACAGCAGGCCTTTACAAAAAATCCTGCTTGATGATTCGTTATCATGATATTTCTACGATGTTTTGAGCGGTAAAGATATCATACACTCCCAAAATCCTGATTGGATGATCTTCAGGCCAGTACATTTGGGCATCACTATCAATCTATAGTTGCCAAAATGGGTTCTACCCAATAAAACCTTCAATTCCTGGCCTGGATGCTTTTAGACTGATACTTTATCTACTATTATCAAAATAAGGATACACCAAAGGCCAAGTTCTATAATAAAGAACCTAATCTTCTTTTCTGCACGTTAACTATTTTAACTTCATTCTTCCAATTCACTTCGCATATCTTTTTCCTTTCAGACTGAAAATATGGCTCTCTTGGACCTAACTCAACCCTTAAAATCTATCTCATGAGGGGAGGAATGCCCATTCTCTCAACCAATGCGGGAATTAACATAGCCCAGCCCTTTCACTTGACCCATTTCCCTTAATGGAAAAGGTATTCATCTCCAAAATTCAAGCAACTAATAAAGATTTTTTTTGAAATTGCAACTAATAAAGATTAATAGCCTCTCCGTCCAAATTGGTAGGTTCACCTTCCACTTGACACAATCATTACGAATAGACGAAACGTGAGCATATTTAAAATACTAATACTATATGTGGAACCAACTAACTAAAGTCAAACATGAAACATGTGGATGCAAATTTAAAATTTCAGAATTTTCGAGGTTGAGAAAGCATTGCATAGTGAAGGTACCGTGTACTATCTGGTCTGTGTTATACTTTCTTGGGATTAAGGTCTTTCCTTTTAAGAAAATTTGCAACTATTATGAATGGCTCAACAAAGAAAGGTGGAAATTCAATTTGATATGGAAAGCTTTTCAATTACTTTGTCTGCATGTAACATCTATGCAATAATTACCCTCAAATTACATGACCACCACATCTTAAAGCTTAAGGTATAGAGAGTTTGGAATTATTTATTTATTTATTTTTAGGATTATAGCATTTCCCCTCATACGCAGCCTAATCTTCTTTTTTGGGGGGTTAAGCATATGAAAATATTTTTCATTGATGGGTGTCGGTCAAACTAGAATGTAGGACCGCCACCTTCTCTAATACAACAACTACAACATACCGAGTGTAGTCCACAAGTGGGGTCTAGGGAGGGTAGGATGTACGCAAACCTTACCCTTACCTTTGTAGGGTATAGAGTATAGAGGTTGTTTCCGATAGACCCTCAGCTTAAAAGAGAAGTTTTCACCGCCTTCTCTAATACAAGTGGCCTCAAAAGAGATAGTACTCCCTCAGTCCCAAATTGTTTGGCACTATTGCTTTTAGATTAAAATTTTGATGGATGGGTTTACAATAAATTGTTCAGATATGATGTACTTTTTTATACGATTACCAAATAGGTAAACTTCATTTTACAAAAATTACCCTCAAACTATTTGACCACCACATCTAAATGCTTAAGGTATAGACTTTTTAGGATTATAGCATGTTCCCTCACACGCGGCCGGCTAAGCATGTGAAAATATTTTTGTTGATGGGCGACGCTCAAACTAAAATGTAAAACCACCTCCTTATCTAATACCATGTGAAATTGTACGACCACCTCATTATTACGTGTATAGGGAGAGAACACATTTATTAGTATGATTTTAGGTTTGCAACATCCGCTATTACTATGAACTCATTCTTCCTAACTCTACTATAAATGTAAATCTCTACTCCACAGGACAAGTGGAGAAGAAATTGGGTGGTTAGGAGTAAATTTATCATCAGGATGCGTCGCGGATAACTGCAAAATAACCATTTAACAGAATAACAACACAGCAAGCATACTCTACCCACTGAAAATCTAATACAACAATAAATAGCACAGAAAAATAGCAATGGAAAAATCCAAGCTTTAACACCTAACAGATAATTTCAGTTATAACATAGAACCAATTAAATGTAGTCATCGATCACAAAACCGAACCAAAAAGAAAAAGAGATCTAGAGAAATAGTATCCCCTCTGTTCCAAATTGCCAAGCACTATTACTATTACATTCAAATTCTTATGAATGAGTTTACAATAATTTATTTATTTATTATTCTAATAATCGTGGTGTCTGTGCCAGCTCTCGCACACCTAGGCTAATTGCACAGCATACCTATCACCTCCCACCAACAACAAGTAACACGTAACTAATGTTTTTGTCTATGCTAGGATTCGAACGGGAGACCTCATGATACTCCAGGTTTACAATAAAACTGATCAGATATGTAGTACTTTTTCATACTAATAAGCAACCTTCAATTCTACAACATCAATAAAATTAACCTTAGAATTAAAATTAAAAATTAGATAAGTTAACAAAACCATAACATAAACCAGTAACAAGCACCACAAACCAGATTTACATTTATACAAAACACAGAACAAACACATCCATACACACAAGCACAAGAAAATGAACTTTTTAGCAAGAAAGACTCGACTTTTTTTCAAAATTCTGAAAAATGAAAAAAAGTAGTTTAAAAGAATCAGCTATTACCAGCACAAAATTGTTGTTACAACCAGGTCGATGTGGAGCTACATTATCTTGATGAACTATATCACCTCCAATAACCAAAAAACAAGAATTCAGCAAAACAACAGCAAAAACTACACAAAAACAACAGGAAAAAACTCCTCTTTTGAACCCCATTTACTCAAAATTTCAAGTATTTTTTTCTCAATCTTGAAAATTAAAGTCAATGGGTGAATTGGGTGTTTGTTAGTTTTTTTTTTTTTTTTTTGTGATGAAAATGAATTTGAAGAGTGAAGGAAGTGGAGATATGTATGAAAGAAAAAAGGAAGGAAGGAAGAAAGAAATATAGTTAAGTTTTATTTTTAATTTATTTATTTAGTCAATAAGGCATTGTTTGGGTGTTGTTACTTTTTCGGCTAATTTACGACAAGTACGACTGCCTTGTAACCGTTGATTTAGTCATTAAATATTTAAGATTTATGGATTTCCCACACGCGGTGTTAACGAGTGGTTGACACGTTCTTCAAGTTTGTTGACTCTTTCCGAATGCGTTCTTAAAAAATATTTTCTTCGTTATCACTATTTTAGGTTTCACGTCGAAACTAAGTAAGTTTACTATTGACTTATTTAGTGCTTTGAAATTAAGTTTTCAATAAATGAACATTAATTAATTTACTTTGATTAACTAATTTGATCAATAAACATAAATTAATTACTTAGTTTTTCTACATTAGACAAATACATATTTTCAAGATTAATAACTTTCAAAGGGTAAAATATGAAGAATATAGTCATTTATGTAATGATTTTGTGAAATGACAAATATTAAGGATTGTCTATTTTTTGTAAGGATGATATATAAATAGGAACGGAGGAGTACTTTTTGTGTCTTCCAATTTGTGTGATTTAGTTTGACTTGATACGAAATTTTAAAAAGAAAAAAAAAGATTTATAAAACTTATGACCTAAAATAAATCATTTGGTTGTAAATCAATCCATTATAATGGGCATTTTAAAATTAAATTGTTACTAAATACTATAAAAGTATGTCACGCTTTTTAAAATTAACTAGAAAGGAAAGTGGGTCATATAAATTGGGACAAAGAAATAATGATTAATATGATTATTTGACAAGAGGGAGTTGCTCGGATGATAAACATCTCTCACTTCTAACCTTAAGATTGTGAGTTTTACAACCCTAAGATTGATATTAATTGATGTATACTCTTGGATCTTGTGAAATAATTTGAGGAGTAAGAAATTAATATTAAAAAATAAAAATTAAAAGAAAATTAATATATTAAAATAACAAATAAAAAATAAAAATAGAGGAATAAAAATAAACACAAGGATCCTCTATTATTTTAATTTTAAAATAATAGAGGAATAAAAATAAACACAAGGAAGTATTATTATGGATATAATAAAAGAACCTTTCATTTATTGAACTTTAAAGTGTAATATTTATTTGGTATTTTTTTTTAAATCTCATGACAACAAATTTGGAGGTGAGAGTGACATAACTTTTATCCTTTTTGGGTGGGGAATACTTTTTTTTGCAAAATACACGTATATGAATTTGACATTATTTTCTATTTTAATTAAGATTGAAATATCGAAAAATCTAATCGTAGCAAATCCAAACAAACAAATTTGGAAGATAAAATATATATTAGCTTAAAAATAGGAAGAAAGCGTGGAGTTGTTACACGTAATTCTCTCACTAGATTCCTTTGATTTAGAAGATCAGTTACCCGCCAAGTGCGGAGTCAGAATATTTTGTTTCAACTTATTTTCTTAAATAATTAACTATATATAAAAAGTTAAGAGTAATATTTTCTTACGTATATATAATAGATGTTAAATCTTCTTAATTTGTTTATGTATTTTACTCCTTATATTTTGAATACTTGTAGTAAAAATTCTAGCTCAATAAATGCTTACGGTGTGTCAACAAGAATTGTGATGGAGTGGTAAGTACTCCTTCATTCTTAAACAAAAGTCTCAAGTTTGAGTCTTCCTATGTATGGATTCGCCGTTTTACCCTCAATGTAGGATTTTTTTACGCAAATTCAAATTTAGTCGAATTTCAATGCAGATACCAAACATTGTATGATTAAAAAAAAATGCTTATAGTATGACACGAAATAACCAAAAAAAAAAAAATTACAATTCAATGTTCGATACCTACATAGCTCATTCGGAAAAAATGCTCCTTACATTAGATTTCCGGTCTTTTGAAAATTACTTTCAAATCATGGCAGCCTAATGTTGATCTTTAGCTCTCACACGTAATTAACAAATCTTAACACTCCTATAATCATCCAACCTGGTCCTATTTTTTTTTCTCTCTCTCTCAATAATATGACCTCTTCGATATGGTATATTGCATATTAATTTACAAAATTTAAATTATATAAAAGATATAATAATGAAATTAATTATACTATATATAATATGAATATGAATAATTCTAGTATATTGTAAATTTGATACAGAGAACAATTGTAGTGGTATAATGTATATGTACTTTGTGTTTATTTTATAGTACTGATGATATAATGTATATGTATCTGTGTTTATTCTAGTATATTGTAAATTTGATTATACATAGTATAACAGAGTACAACATTGTGCTATATTGTATGAAAGTTATCATCAACAAGATATTATTTTGTATCGATTCATAATGCAACATAATTTATTGAGATCTTATGACTTTATTATTTAAAGTACCTACCATTTTCATGATCTCATAAGGTTTCATGAAATGTTATGTCGTAGGCTCTTCAAAAGCATATTATCTCCTTGTTATGATCATTTTTATAATTTGTTCCTCTCCTTTTTTTCAAGAATCATTTTATTTAGAGTTGATTGGTCTATCAGATATACTCCATGCATCTCCTAGGCTTTCTCTTTCAGGAATATTCGATAAGAGCATCTGCAGCTAAATATGAAATCAATTTTGGGTCAACAAATGCTTCTAGCATTTGGCTTGAATTATTAAATGGAATTGAGTCAAATCAATTTAGGAGATTGAGATTCTTTTGAAACCCAATGAATGAAAGGAATCCATTGGTGATTTCCTACATACAGAAAGCAAGGAGAATAAGATCTTGAAGCTTGAACCCTAGTTCTTCACCTTGAAGCTTGAGAGAGAATTTTGGAGAAGAAAACTTGAGTGATTTGAGAGGATTGACTAAATGAGAGATTTTAGACTTAGTATTATCAGTAAAAACGGTTATAGGGTAGTTATAAGGCCAAAACGACGTAATTTAGGAATTAATTGGGTAGAAAAAGACCAAAATATCTTTAATTAAAAACTATCGGGCAGGGTCTACGGTTTGGACCCTTTCTACGAAACATCCTGGTCAACCGTAGACCCTGTTATTGGGGATTAAAAAATCCATTCAACTTCCACGAGACCTTCCTACGATCCGTCACACTTTCTACGGTTCGTAGAATCCAAGTTCAAGTCCAAAATTGTACCAAGTCTGGAACACTTCTACGAATTTCACCTACGACCCGTAGACCACCCTACGATTGGTCATGTTCATTTATAGGTCAACCATCAGAGACTTGACATTTACAAAACTCAAATCAAGCCCTACAACCTTTTTCCTACGGTCGTAGAATTTCCTACTGTCCGTAGGTAAGACTCGTAGACCTCTGCATTAGTACCAAAATTGAACTTTTCCTTTCCAATTCAACTTTGAATTTTAGAGATGTGACATTAAATATATCAAGAATCTCTTAATAGCTATTCAATGTACTTTTTCTGAATTGGACTAATAGCGACTTACAAAATCCAATGCATAACAAATGTCGGAATGTGTACTCAACATTGCATACATTAAACATCTCAATTGCACTTAATTATGAGATCAATTTCCTGACATTTCTTCACTGTGAGTTTTGAAACATGTTTCAAGGCTCAAATTTTCACTTTTAGCTACATGAGTGTTTATTTACGGTCTTTTATCCTAATTCATTAAAGAATTCTTTCAATGTATGATACTTGTGATAGAACAATTAAGTTCTTAGAACTATCTTTATGAATTTTAAGTCCAAGAATAAATTTGATTCCACGTAAGCCAAAAATGTGTATAAAATTACAAAAAATGAATTTAGGGGATAATATGACCTTAGTTTAATTAAGATATGTCTCTGAGATTTCAGTTATAATCTAGGGGGATACTTATGTGTTATCCCTTTAAAAAATAAACACTCATGATTCAATTATAAACTCAAAAAAAATAATGAGAATTCAAAATTTTGAGTATGTAATGTGCGTTAAAATGCATATAAAATATATCAAAAAAAGCTCATGTAGAGTATATGTAATGTGCATTAAAATGCACGTAAAATATAGGTCAAACCCATCGGTAGCCCCTTAAAGTTGGCACTAAGTTTCACTTAGACACCTCAACTAGGTGATATTCATTTTAGACACCTCATACAGAATTTTGTTGTGTCATTTTGACACTTTTTGCTGACTCAACATAACATGAGTGTTACACGAATTTTACGCGCGTGAAACACTTTTTTTTCTTGAAAAATAATTTTGCTCTCTTCTTCTTCCTCACTCTTAATTTTGCTACATTAATGGTGTCTGCTACTACAACTAAATAAAAAACTTCCGCTCCAAAAAATAATGAGAAGTTCTCTTGATTTTCAGTTTTCTTACTGCAAATTATCCTAATTTTTTTGTGTCTGTAACAACGAACATTGGAGGAACAAGCTATTACACCCAGGTCGTCTTAATCCCGAGGCCACTAAAGCCATCGCTTGGGCTCCATATATTTAGGGGGCCCATTTTTTAAAAACAATTACTTATATATGTTATTTTTAAAAAAATGTACTATGCGTGTTATGATTTCTACTGAGGAAATTGCATATGAGATGAAAATAAACCTGAATTTCGTAAGAAACAATTTGATGAAAATATGAATAGCGAAATCACAAAGTCCCTTGAATAATCTTTTAGAGTTAATTGCTTTATATATATAGAGCAAATCAAATAAGTTTTTCACTTCAAAATAGATTTGAACCAATTGAAGCATATGGAAATAGTTTTGATTTCTTATTTAGTGGTAAAATATTGAGATCACTACATGATGAGAATTAAAAAAAAAAAATTGTCTTAACCTTGAACTTTCTTTAACACGTAATAGTTATTCTGATATTGATGATTTTGATTTATTTTTTGAATTAAAAGTGTTAAGGGAAATAATACAAGTAGAAGATAATGATCCAATGAAAATCCCCAATCTAATAAAAAGACTTGATTCTTTTCCAAATACACATATTGCTTATAGAATAATGTTAACAGTTCTTGTAACCGTTGCCTCAATCGAAAGAAGTTTTTTCGAAATAAAAAATTGATTAAATCTTCTTTAAGATCAACAATGTCTCAAGAGAGATTGAATGAATTAGCTATATTATCATTTGAAAAGGAATTATTAAAACAAATTGATTATAAAACAGTACTTAATAACTTCGCATCTAAAATAGCTAGAAAAGTAGATTGTAAATAAAAGTACATATGATAAAAAAAAATTAAATATTAGGGCCCCTCTCTTAAGTTTCGCTTGAAGCCCCCAATGTTGTTGAGTCGGCCCTGATTACACCGTCTGCATCTTCACCATTTAAATAACTAAATTCCCAACATTTTTCCATAGCATTCATAACTAAATCCCATAGCATTTTCCCATAGCATTCATAACTAAATCCCCAATTTATTCCTCCGTCTGCATCTTCACCATTTAAATAATATTGTTATTTTTCTTTCAACATGCAATTTTGACTTTCAAAAAAGGAGGAATCAACGAATGTAACACAAGGAATCAAAATTTTGTATAGTACAAGAAGAACACGTGAATTTTGATGGATTTGAAAAAGAAGAATACAAAAAAAGAACAAAAACACATACGAAGAAGAAGCAAAAATGTGAGGGTGAGGACTAGGGTTAGATATTTTGAAGAAAAAAAGAAAGTAAAAGTGAGCTTTAAAAAAATAAATCCACATATCACATGTTGATTCATTTATTTATCCACGTAGGAGGTGTTTGGATACACACACTTAAGCTAGTTCTAAGAATATAAAAAAAAGTGTCAAAATGACATATCGAAATCCTACATGAGATGTCTAAATGAACATTGTCTAGTTGAGGTGTCTAAGTGAAAATTGCTGCCACTTTTAGGGGGCCACCGATAAATTTGGCCTAAAATATATCAAAAAAAGCTCATGTAAAATCCGTCAAAATGATATATAAATTATCCAAAAATAACAATTGGATAAGTCATTTCTTTTTCATTAAAATATGCCTAGAAAACTTTTAGAGTTAAAATTTCCAAATTATGTTTTTAAGCAGCCAACTTTCAGCACTCATACCTCCTTTATTCAATATCAAAAAATCAAAAATAATTTATCGTGGAAAAAAATTTAAAATATATTTTCAGTGGTATATGAATTGCTCACATCAAAATTCTGAAAAGGGGAGAAAATGAGCTTGAAAGTTTAGGCAGTTATGCTGAATTTTTTTTCTTAAAAAAATATATTCATATCTTCTTCATCCGACATCAAAATCTTACAAATAATATATCGATGGAAAGTTATTGAAAATATCTTTTCATTGATGTATGAATTGTTCAGTTTGACAATCCACGCTAGAAGATAACTTAGTCGAAAATCAGTACTTTTATAAAAAAAAAAATTCTTTTAAAAAATTGTTATAAATCGAGAATCAGCTTTTCACTAAATTTTAGTCATGCAATAGTGAAAGATAAATACATCTTACAAACTTTGCTCTAATACCTATGAAGAATTTATATTCGGAGATTTATGTGAAATAATGCATATCTTCTTCTCTAAGATCGAGTGTGTTATCACCATTAATTATCTTAGCGATGTCTTATAATATCACTATGGAGTCTTGTATGATTTTTTATAACAACTACACTCTTTTGTCTAAGAAAGTACTATTTCAATGTGTCCATGTCGTCTTTGGATGACCTCAAATCCTTTCTTTTATTGCACATGTAACTGTTTTGAAGTGCCAAAATTCCCTAATGTGAAAGTTCAAAATCCTTGTAGTTTGAATTAATCATGCAACATTTACCAATTTCAAATGTCACGAACGAACTTTACATTCACTTT
This sequence comes from Solanum etuberosum, assembly GCA_029582245.1. Taxonomy (NCBI): domain Eukaryota; kingdom Viridiplantae; phylum Streptophyta; class Magnoliopsida; order Solanales; family Solanaceae; genus Solanum; species Solanum etuberosum. The sequence goes on from JAJONR010006545.1 coordinate 14,589, forward strand.
CATAAGTTTGAAGTTCATGAAACTGTTTTGAGATTCGAATTTTTATAAGTAAAATTCCAACACATTATTTTAAAGTTTCTCTAAGACATTGTGCTAGAGTTTGAACTTTCAACTCTATGTAGCTTGATAGTTGATCGATTTACGTGAATTATGAGATACGACTAAAGAGATTTAAGGGGACAATGTGATTTTCAAATAATTTCTTAATTTTCTAAAATTCTACATATTTTCAATAAATTAAATTTGTCAAAAAGATTTTTATATTCTTTTTTAATCGAATGGAGTAAGTTTAATATTAAACCGGCCTTTGATGTTCTAAATTCTTAAAAATAACTTTAAACATTTGAAAATTACACAACCATTACATTGACTTATTTACTATTTTTAGAATATTTTATAAAATATATAGTTGTGAAATTGATTTAATTGACTTGGAGCTGTTTGTCCATAAATTATTTTTGCTTAATTAAAAAGAAGAAATCAAATGACGTTTCGTTATACCATTGAACTAACTTTTGAGAAAAAAACTAATTTGAAGATGAGTTTTACCTTTGAAAAAGTGGTCTTGATTAGTTTTACAAGTGATTTTTTTTTTTTTGATCATTACGATCCTAAACACTTCGATCAACTAATTTACAAAATATGTATAAAGTATATATACTATACACACCTATACATAATCAATGTATATTTCAGTCATATTAATAAACTAGTTGACTGAACTGTATATATATCCATAATATTTCTAAAAAAATCCACTCAATTGTGTTTTTACTTTCTTCAAAGTAAAAATACATAGTATTCAAATACAATTTCTATTTTTATTTAATTTTATTAAAAATATATATTTTTGAAATATTGCATTTTTATGTCCAAAACGCCAAATTGTCATGGAAAAATGTCAATAAGATTAGCTCATAGCGCGTGTCAAGTTGGAAAATTGTGCAAAGCGGGAGAAGCGCGTAGGTTAAAAATATTAAAGTAACGGGCTACCGACTGTACCGGTAGTTTAATTTATCCGTATATGCCGTACGTACAGATGTGACGACGACGGTGCAATTAATTAATGGGTCGTACACTTTTCCCTTTCAATTTATTTTTAATTAATTAATTTTAAAAATAATATTTTTTGATAAATTTTTTAATATGATACGTCTAAGACTACCTAATAATTTTTCATATATTTTTAATATAATATTATAAGATTTAAAATTATTCTTATTTAATAAATTTCGTTTCAAGCTAAAATCAAACTAACAAAAAGGATCGTGTTATTTGAAAGATTTAAGGAACATCCACTATGATTAATCTTCATGTGAGTCAGACCTACTTGTCAATAAATTATTGGTTTATAAATTAAAGTCAACTGTAACTAAAAATAATCACTTTTATTTTTTTTATCTTGTTATTATTATTATACTTTTTAAATAACAACAATTTACAAATAAAGGACCCATGAAAAGAAGACTTACAGTTTTTATTTTTGATGATTTATGATTGGAGAAAATAAATCCATGCAATGAATGGTTATTATCGATGAGTATGTGAAAGCGATTAAATTACTTTGAATATAAAGACGAAAACTATCTCTTTTCTCTGTTCTTCCTAATATGAGCGTAGATATATTAAAGCTTGTTTGATCACTTGATTTAGTCAAAATCACCTTACGCAGTTACGTTCGTAATGACGAAACTCTCATGATAATTTGAATTTTCACATAACAACTAATATGAATGCATTTCTATGAATTTTTTTTAGTTAAACTCGTGAATTTTCTCTAAAATAAAATTGTCAAATAATAAAACTAAAAGAAAGTCCAAGCACCATTAGCGGCATGTGACTTAGCTCTTGATTTAATTGTAACGATGAAAATGTAAACTGAAATATAAACCAAAAGGAAACCCAGCTGTCACCTAGAATTAATTATTAATTATTAATTTTTCTTCTTAAATATGTATGATGATTTTAAATTCTTGTCCCTCTTGCTTATTGAATGAAAATTTATTGATCGAAATATTATATTTAATAAATTATGCGTAAATGTGAGACTACATTTGATATATTGCTGATGTAATTCGCTCGGCATAAGTTAAGAAAACTTTTGACGCCTCGCGCGGCATAAGTTCTGTAAGAATTAAAATTATGTCTTTATAATATATATAATTTGTGGATTTTGAAACTGAACTTTAATTTTATATGGCTTGACATATGTTTTGTAGGAATTAAGTTATATGGTACGATATAACTTGTCATGTCTTTTACGTCACAACTTGTGGATTTGAAACTAAACTTTTATCTTGCTCGACATAAATTTTGTAAGAATTAAGCTATGCACTACGACATAACGTGTCATGTCTTCTACAATATAACTTGTGAAATGATAGTTCATTATTTTATTTTCTTTCTATTAATTTGGTTCCATAATACCAATTACTAATATTTATCTTCAAATGTTATGTGATCATCAGCATAAAAGCTTACTATGTCAATTTCTTAATATTAATTATTAAATATCGAAACAAGTAAATCTGTAAATGACACACCTCTATTCTACATTTTTATGCATAACTAGCATAATGGTATATATGGGGTCGATCAAAATTTGATTTTGACATTTGAACATACGTATTAAAAATTGATACGCTGTAGTCAAATTTCATTTCGAACAAGGTTTATCAACAATAGTCACATCGATCATGGCCTCAAGTCGTACTATCCATTGAAGGTTCGGAGCAATAAGTCAAATTCATCTAGCTTCAGAGCAATAAGTCTGATAGTAACGTTCATCAGTCTTCGAATTAGATAAACTTTACTGCAGGTATTTTTTGAGAATTTGAAACTATCTCCAGTAGATAAACGTAACGGTTTCAACTTATAAATAATATAAATAATGTTCATTATGAGAGGCGAAATAATACATGCAAGAAGTTACGTAGGTTAGGTTATAAATTCATTCATTCCCCTCACTTATATTTCATCTGATTTTTATCACAATAACTCTATTATATCCATTATTGTAATTTGAAGTTCTTAAATTCTCTGATTTCTTTCTTTTTTGGTAACGTTGCTAGACAATTATTTCGTTTATATTTAGTAAGATAAATAGCATCACGAATATAATGTTTATTATTTATAATTCACATGTCCTTTCTTTCCCAAATTCAATTATCATTTTATATCATTGATTCCTTTTAAAATGTACTACTATATTATGTTTAAATTTGATACAATCACACTATATTTATTATATGGTTTCAATCTTTTCAAATCTTGCACTTTTTGTCCCTTTAAAGACCACAAACATCAAATTTTCTTTTTATAAATTAAATATCTCAATCAAGGTTTAGAAGTGGCAAATTAGTTTTATTTTTTGCTTTTACCACTTCATTATGACTCATTCTTTTCTTCTTTTTTTTATTTCATTATGATCATTTTTTCTTTGGAATAATCTTCAAAGATTGAGAATGATAGAATTATTGTATATATACACTCCACAAGCACAAAGGACAAGTATGACATTTTTTTTAGATGGGTAATCACATAATTTGAAAAGACCATACTTACATAAAATTCAATGAATGAGAAAATAAATTGAGTGGTAGATGAAATAGTATTAGAGTAGTTAAATTAATGTCACACTCACTATTTTTATTTTTACACTACAAACAATACTCAAGGTTTCAATATCGTGTAAGTCGCTTTTGTTAGGAAGCATTTTTTAATTTTAATGTGTAATATTTTGGTGCGAATTTGAATTTGATCGAATTTTAATAAAGGTATCAAACACCGAGTGAATTTTTTTTTTATATCCAAGGTTCCTATCCTTTGGTTGCTATAACTCATCTATCAAGCTTGCTTTCCTTTGCAAAATTAAGTTCCTAATCTCTTGAATAAATGGACAATTTTGATTTAGACACAATTGAAATAAATATGGGTATTCAATTAAATCAAAATATCTATTCTGAATTAAAAGTGAATCAAAATTGAATTGAATTGTCAATTGGAGTGTGATTGATTTGAATTGATTGTAACCTACGAATCAATCATGATTGAGTTGAGGTTTTTTTTTCCCTCCCTCGGTCTCAAATTATCGGTTATAATTTCTGAAAATAGTTATCTCAAATTATTTAACATTTTAATTATTTTTTTCTCATTTTATCGTTAGTAGAAATTATTCTAGAAAGCCACAAACACCATAAATATTTAATGAAGAGAAATTATATCTTAAAATATAAATAAGGTCTTCAAATATTTTCTTAACAACCAGATAATTTGAGACGGAGAGAGGATCGTCAATAAGTGAAAAGATTGACTAATTCAATCCCGTGTTGAAATACTCAATCAATTAGTTCACTCTTAGATACATGAATTTGCAAGTACCAAATCTTTTTAGCTACTTTGATATCTTAATTAAATAAAAGTTGATTCAACATAAATAAAATCAAATTTAGAATATTTTCTTTATTATATTTAAATTGAGTCTTGTCAACTTGATGAGTATTATTGGAGTAGAGGTCCTTATTAAAAAATTATTGTAGTAAAGTATTAATTAAATTAAATGTTCATTGACGTACTTTTACCTAACATTTATTTGATGTGTAAAGATTCAACTGTAACCGATATTTTCACCCAATCTCAAATGTTTCCAAAACAAAATTGAAAAAATATACCTGTCATATTTTATTTTGCATATTCCTTACCAAAAAAAATATTAACTAAGGATTACCTTGATTAAAGTATTCCTATTTGTTATACTTCTTTTAATTTACTACATCTGTCTTTTGCACAACATTAATATTTGTTCATATTTATGACTAAGGATAAGATAAAAACAAATAATTAATTATACTCTCTTCATCAATTTTACTTGTCACTATTTAACTTGACACATATATTAAAAAAATAATTATTGATATATGTATTTTATTACACTATTTCTGATAATTATGTTTGTATTAGATCTTGGAAAATAATTTACAGAATAAGTGTATTTAATAATAAGAATAAAACATAAAAAATAATTGTTTTTTGATATATCAAAAGTTACAAGTAAAAATGAAAATCTATTTTAAGAATAAGTGACAAGTAAAAGTGACCAGGGGAGTATCTTGCTTTTTTTTTTTTTTTACAATAATACTCCCTCTAGCTATATTGAGTAAATTTGTGAGACAATGCACATGCATTAAGTAAAAAAAACTAGAACATAAATCGAACACCACTTTTCACTTTTGTATTTTTAGTTATTCACAAACTATTATTGAAAATAGAAATAATTCAAAGTAAAATCATAAATATGATCAGTTAAATCTCTTGAACTTATCACCTAAAAATATACAAGAAGAGCAAAAATGGAAGAAATTTGTAACTCTTTTGAACATTGAACAATTAACTTACTCCCCTATTTTTACTTGTCACATTTAGACTTGAGACGCTCATTAAGAAAATAATTATTGACACGTCTATTTTACCATACTACCTCTATTAATTAATGTTTAGTATTAGATTTTATAAAATAATTTTGAAAACAAGTAAACTAATGCTAAGGATAAAACATGAAAATAAATAATTGTCTTTTCTTAAATAATTTTAATAACTAGTTAGAAATTAAATCATGATTTGCTTTCTTTCAACTTTCTTAATTTTCTCTTTTTATTTTGTTCTAATTTTGGCATCATTACTAGTATATAGTACTACTATTTTCGCCATTGAAGAAAAATAGAGGAGAAAAATGTGAATCATTTTTAAAATTGACTTACCGCAAACGTGGATAGTTTTGAGTGAATGATACATCAAAAGAATCGATACAGTGATAGGCGTTCTTATCTAAATTTTGAATTGTTTAGAGAAAGATTTTAGTTGATGACCATCGAAAACTTTGAAACTCAAAATTTTAAAAATTGATGTGCCGCAAACGTGAATATTTTTAAGTGAATAATATATCAAAAGAATTGAAACATCGAGAGGAGCTCATATTTAAATTTTGGCATTGTTTAGAGGAGCTTTGAATTAGTTGGGATTGAAAATAAATCGATTTGCAATATATACTGTATTGTATCAACTATGTATATAAATGTATATACATTTCTTATACATAGTTATACATCATTTATACACGAGTATACACTATTGACACAATATCGATACATTACATATATATGTATATGACAATTTTTTTGAAAATAATTTTTATTTCCTGCAAATATATTGCTAATTTGGAATATTTTTATGTAAATAAAATCTTGATATATTTGATGCAAATGAAATTATTTTACTGTACATTTATGAAATTGTCCCTTAATTCAACTCCCACTTGTTCATTGTCTATTTTATTACTGCAAGAGAGGTTCCTAATGACTACACAATTTTGAGCTTTGTAAATGATGAGTATTCAATCCAACCAAGAGTGGTGTTGACTAGAATAGCACGTCACTTCATATTTTACAAAGATAATGTCCGGATCAATCTGCGTATACCTTAACTATTCTATTAAATAGATACATGTATGTTATCTCTCACCAACACAACTTTTTGAGTAACTTACGAGACTAAGACTTGGATATATTAGAAGAAATCACCTAACATTTCGTCTTTGTTATGATATAAACGCTAGTCTCCCATGACTCTGAATGAAGTTTGACATGCACCCATTCATTTCATCCATTTTCTTTCCAAATACTGTTAGATAGTGTTTTCCGTTCCTAATGACAAGGTTGTTACAACAACAAAAACAAATCCATTGAAGTCCTATAAGTGGGGTTTGAAAAAGGTAGAGTATACGCAGATCTTACTCCCATCTTGTGGAGGTAGAGAGGGCGTAATGACAAGGTGGTTGTGACTGAAAAATTACAATAGTATATATAGAAAGGAAATAATACCTTGACAGAGTTATTTTTCACATAAATGAAACGACAAAAGGAAGAAAATCCAACAAAATCTTTCGTACTATAGTCTATTTGTAAGGGCCATAAACAGGGGAGTCTCGCCAAACCCCCCATCATCACAAGGTGACGTTAGCCCGGATGGTGGATTCTCACTAAGAAAAAGGTTGAAACTCAATTTGAAGTTAACTGGAGGTTCCCAAAACATTCAGTACCTTTTTGGTCCGAGATGATTTTTTTATTTTATTAAATAATAGGAGTAAGTGAGGTCTTGGGACCCTCGACTTCAGTGCAATAAATCCAAGTTTAAAGAAGAAGAAAATAATGAAGAAAACATAACATCTAACACGGTGAACAAAAAAAATAGTGTGATAATCGAAACATAGTAAACAATTGATGATGCTAGATATCAAAAGCACGAACTAGAAAATACGGCTAGTACAAAGCAAATCAGTGCGTATGATATATGCAAGAGACGTAACAACAACAAGGTGCGATCACCTAAATAGATGATATCAAATACCAAAAGACAAATACTATATGAATAGGCTAATACGACGACCGACACGGTGCTCTATAGCATAGAATAATTTCCAATGAAACAGTAAAAACATAATTTATAACAAAAGAAGAAGAAGTTTACTAATTCTAGCTAGAGAACATTACAATTTATACTAAATCTTAAACCTAGATGACTCACCCTTCTTCCTACAAAGAAGATAAGGTTGTACAGATTCCAACTAACAGAATCTAATATGGACTAGATAGGACCCCTCCTCTAATTAATATGAAAACAAGGAAAATACATCCTGACTTGTCTGTATGGCTGTATGTTAAGATAAACCTACTTGTAATTGCCTATCACTCTTTCCCTTATAGGCCAAATCAACCATTCTTTGTCGGGCAATTGAGCTTTACATACCCTAATCCACTTCTTCATCATCAGCTTAACTTACCGTGCTGACCTTACAGTGCTTCATAAGGAGTAGTATGTATTGCAAGATGAAATGTAGTGTTGTACCACCACTCCTCTATCAGAGCAAGATCCCTCCCACTCACAATGTTTTCTAGTATACCATGGAGCTTGTAGACCTGATCCAGAAAGATTTGGGCTACTGATAATGTTGTGTAAGAATAATGACTTAGAGATATGAAATGGACACTCTTGGTTAATCTGTCTACCACTACCATCATGATGGTGGTCTTTCCATTAGACTTGGGTAAACCATTAATAAAGTTCATGTTGATGCTGGACCAAGCATTAACTAGAAATGATTAGAGGTTGTAGTAATCCAAGATAAGTTGTTGCATCATACTTACTCCTATGACATACATACAGAGCACTTCCTAATAAATATTGTGACCACTTAGTCACTGTCAACACTAAGGACAATATCTCCTTATGATAAACTGACAAGCCTTTTTGTCTACCAGATAACCCTTTACTTAGTTAAGCCAAGGGATATCCCTCTTGCATTGACACAAGAGGTGTATGAGTCCAGCACTAGTGGGGCTATTATTGATATGATGATATGTAAATTTTATTATGATCGCCTCATTGATTATATCAAATCTAATCAGGTTGATATAAAACAATATGAATTTTAATTGGATTTATCCCAAAGAGAATAAACACCAAGTCAATCAAAATAAAAAGATAAAAGATATCATTAAATACAATATCATAATAACAAAAAAATATCATTAAATATATTCTCATAATGGCAAAAAAATAATCTCATTAAATATCATATATATATATATATATATATATATATATATATTACTAAAAGAGGGAAGCTTCAAAGTGCAAAGTTGGATTATCATTTTATCCCTACACTATATAAAAATATTATTAAATATTAATCCAACTCAAAAGTTCATTTTTTATTTATCAATTACTATGAGTTATGTCTCTTCATTGGCTCAATCCAATTTTCCAACAACCATAAAACTTCAGTTATCTAAACCGTATATTATTTTCTGTTTTCAAAGCATTTAGTTAGTTTTTCGTATTAAATTAAATATTTTCAGTTTTCTAATCATTTAACTAATTGAATGGTATAACGGATGCATACACTCTCTTCAGTTTTGGAATATGAATAGTTATTTTCATTTTCTATATATATATATTGCAAAAAATATTCATATGTCTTGTGTTATACATTTGTTATTTATTAGTTTTTGTATTATGAAAATTATACCCTTTCATTTATTATTATTATTATTAAATATTCATATCTCATTTAATTGCTTATCAATTGTTACTTTTTATATTTATGACTTTCATACTTTTTATATTCATAACCTCCAAATATTTAATTTAAAGTTTTATGATATCTTTTGGTATTCCTCCATTTTTATCTATATAAATCCATCTTTATTGATTCATGTGATCCCTACCCAAGTTTATCATTTTCATTTTATAGTTAGAGTAGTGAAGTGTTTACATCATTAGTGTACTATTTGATTCATGCTTTAGTTTGACTCGATGAAGAAGGCTATAAGGGAGAAGGAGTCGACAAGAACTTGAAAAATTTTGTACTGATTCTATATTTCTTTTTTCATTTACAATCCTAAGAAGAAGGTGTACATTATATATATTTTTCGTATCTATTTTTTTTTGTATTTCCTCCCTATTAAACTTCTTTAATTTGTATTTTTTTATGTGTGCTCAAATTGGTATTTAACTACTCATTCCATGTATATTTTCATAGATTTTTTTGTTCTAACAAATTCATAAAAATTCACATGGATACATGTGCGGTGCACGTGTTCAGAAACTAGTCATTAAATACAAATAGGGAAAACAAAAGGAAGAAAAAGGTAAAAGCATTCGATTGAGGCCTTAGAATGACAAACTTACCTCAATATCTCCCAATCAGTGTCCGCGGTTTCGGAGGAGGTGCATCGTCATCGTCTCCTAGTGTCGGATCACCAGCCAATAAGGATCGAAAAATGCAATCTGCTGAACATCTTGTGCTTGATCTCATCAATCCCGATAATCATAAAAATGCTCTTTTAAAACTTTCTAAGGTTTATTCTTCTCACTTTAGAGGGTGAGTTTCATGTTTCGTTTAGTGTCGTATCGTTATATGCGTTATATTGATTCCTAGGGGCATGATTTGATTTGATATAATTCAATTTGGTATTAAGATGAATTTTTGTATAATTAAGGGTTTTGATGACTATTAAACACTTATCACTTCAGAGTTTTGAATTATAATTTAATTCACTAAAAATTAAGATGAAAAATGATGTTGTTGATTGCTGAATGTACCCATTGGATGCTTGCTGATAATAGTAGAAGAAAAAAGGTTCAACTTTTCACTTCCATATACCTATTATATTACGAATGGTTCAAGTTATGTCATCTAAGATCGATCTGTTTCATTATGAAGAAGATTCAATTATTGAAAGAAAACAGAAAATAAATGTCGAATGTATAGCTTCATAATTACCAAATAAAATATTTGCTGACTGCTCTACAGTAAATAAACCGTGAGTGTCATCTTACTTCTACCATCACACTTATAGTGAAATAGTGACACACATATGCTTATAAAGACAATAGTATTTCTTTGTGACTGCTATGTGTTGATGAATCCTAGCAGACAACATTAGTTCATGGTGTTCAACTCCAGTGTTCTACCTCAGGTTGCATAAGTGATTTACTAGAGCAACAATGGTATTCTACTTTATAAAACTAAACTAATGAGACTTTATAATTTTGGAGTCTCCGTGAGGCTGCATAATTATAATTTCTTCTTTTTGAGTAATGGTTGAACAATTGGTGTCTGCCTCAATACTCCTATTTTACTATTGACCTCTCTTCAACAATGTGCTTATATTTGTGTATATGTGGAACATAAAATAATTTGGCATTTTGAATTGGGTATCATTTTGTTGTTCTGCTAAATAGTTTTAAGATTTACCTAAAAAGACTTGTTCCCTTTGTTTTCCTTTTCCAGAAGAGGGATATTTTCTAGGATTTTCCCCCCTTGTTGTGGAATTCATTTGGTACCATCTCTGTACTCCTACATGTATTTTGAGAAGTGTTTCATTATAACTCTATAGTTTATATCATCTCTCGGATGCACATGAATGCTAAAGTACCACTCCACACGATAACTCCATCATTTCTTCTTTCTGTTTGTACACATATTTATTCTGTAATTATTGATCACCTATGCTTCACACTGCACCATTAAATGCTAGGAATAAAAAGAAGCATCTGAATGACCTTTTACAACAAAGCTATTAAAAAATATTTTATTGATCAGGAATTCAATTTATTAAAATTGAAATGTCTTGTAGAGTCCTAGTCCCCCCTTAACACATCTTGTAGAATCTTAGGATGATAAAGAGTTTTGTAAAAATTCTTGTTGGGGAGGAAGTGTGTCATAATCTGAGACATTTTAGTCGTAACACAATGCTTAGAATTATGAGTTACCCCAAGTTAACCTCATGGTCTGACATGACACTAGAAATACACAAGTTATAACTGAAGATAAGTGATATGACAATGCAAAAGCTAAAACTGAATCAGTCTATTAAAACAAATAAACAATTATCTGATATGTCACAAGCTGAATCTAAATTGATGTAATACCTCAAAAATTGGTAAGTTGAAGTGGATTGAAAAAGTTACATTTTTGGCATTGATGCAAGTCCTACGGAAGACAACTACGAATCATACAAGGTCCTATGGTCCATAAAAGGCAGTCATAGGAAGTGGTCCTGAGGTTTAGTGAAAATTGAGTTTCTGAACTTTTCCTACGGACCACAAGGACGGTCCGTAGAAGTTCCTACAACCCATAGGAAGGGGTCTGTAGAATTTGTTTGGACTTGGTGAGATCATGGATGGTGTTTGGGTTCCATGATGAGGTCATATGGACCGTAGAAAGCTCCACATCTCATAGGAAGGGTCTTGTGGAAACATGGCAAGATGTTGAGTTCCAGTAATAGTTCTACGGTTGATCAGGATTCTACGGACCGTCGGTCCAACTGTAGACACTGTTCGACAGATTTTAATTAAGGGTGTTTGGTTTTTTCTACCTATTTAACCCCTAAACTATTTCGTTTTGACCCTATTAATACCCATATAATTGATTTTATACTCCTAAGTCTACCCATTCCCTCACATTCACTCAAAACCCCAAATTACCTCCAAGTTCATCCTCTCAAATTATCTTACGAACTCTCAAGGCAAAGCTAAGGTTTCATCCTCAAGGTTTCTTCCTCTATTGATAGGGATTTGATTACCCAAGGTATGCAGAAACTTCACCATTGGATTTCTTTCATCCATTGAATCCAAATAGATACTCAATTCTCCAATTGATTTTCACCTAAATTTCTAGGGTTTCGTGTCAAATCTTCATGGGTTTAATTCATTATGATTCGATTGATTATATTCAATATATTATGCATGATTTTGTTCAATTACATATTTTTCAATTGATTTCATATGAGTCCATGCCTTATTGCTTTTACTATGATTATGAACTTATGAATTACGATTATGGATTTATGCATGTTTTATGAAATTAATGTTTTATGACTAAAGGATGCTTTTAAGATAAAATATATTTTTCTATTGATTTTATATGTTCCCATGCCTTATTAGTTTTACTGTAATTATGAACTTATGAATTATGATTATGAATTTATGCATGTTTTATGAAATTGATATTTTATGACTAAATGATGCTTTTAAGATGAAGTTTCAATGATTTGTGAAATGTTTTCTCACATTTGAAAGGAATCATGATTTAGATGCTTAAAAAGGAAGTGTCTTGATGAACAATTATGAAATCATTGTTTTTAAAGGAGCTATTCTAATATGAACTTTTGATTTGGATTGGTAGTCTTTAATTATTGCCTTTTCAAGTATTTTGATATGATTATGATTATTTCTATTTCGTTGGGATTTACTTAGCACCGAGAGGAATTTGGAATGGAGCCTTACTGTTAGTAGAGGTTTGGTCTTTAGTAGCAATTTCATTTGTCAAACTATGTGCCCCCCGTAGGGTTTTCTTAAATGACCTAAGTGAGTGGATCCACTTTAGAATGAATGAATGAACAATGTCCTTACCTTGGCAAGTAGGATCTTCTCTTTTCAGTGTGAGAGTTACAACAGATTCCATGTTATAGCTCACATGGTCTATTGTCGGTTAACGATAAATATCCCATAAATGAACTATGTTTTCTTCAACAGTTTTATATAAGCTTTTCTTATGGTTTTCAAATATGCATTAACCTTGTTCATGACTATGATTTCACATTAAAAGCTTTACTACGTTTCACTTGGTCATGCATATCCTATTTTAATTTCACTATATTATCATGTTTATGTTTTTATACATTTTCCCCATATTGAGTACATTCATAGTACTGATGCATAATATTATTTTAAAATATAGGATCTAACGCTCCTCCGGCTGCTCGTGGTTAGTTAGATTGCTCCGCTTAGCACTTGGATTGATGAGTCCTCATGGTTCGAGGGCTAGGCCTGTCACCCCCCGAGGCTACCCCCTGGACGCGGACACGGGACCTAGGATCACGAGTGACCCCAAGCTAACCCTGAGCTGGTATATCATAAGCATACAAAAAGATTTCTGATCAAAATATACTATACGGAAGCTAAATCATGAAATGATGGGGAATACCCATTCTAAGTCTGAATATACAAAAATACTATGAGTTTTAATAAATAACTGAAGTATCAAACTCAAATCTAAAGCTGAATCTAACTATGTCTGAAATAAGCCTCTAACTGACTAGAGATGCTGAGACATGTCCCCAGCTAACTCTAGCAAAACTGAAACTAAAAGACTGAAAGTAGAAAGATAATCATGTCAATCGTCCTCGAAGAATGAGGACTCACCACTGATGTTGCTGAACAGAAGATCGAGAACCGATATATGCGTGATCTGGATGCTGAGGGCCTGAACCTACATCACGAGAAGATGTAGCGCAGAGTATGCGTCAGTACTTGAAAGGTACTGAGCATGCAGGATAGAGTAAAGCTGAATAAAACATATAACTGAACAAGCAATAAAGTAAGGATATAATCTGAACATGATAGAAATACTGAGTACTGAGCTAACTGAATGCAATGACCAAGTACATGACATGCTGAGACTGAATACTGGACTGTAACCGATAACCTGGTCAATACACTAGAATCTGACTAGGGGAGCTACTAATAACCAACATAAAACCACGTGAGCTAAACGCAGAGTTTGATGTATACGCCCCGTCGAGAGGACCCAATATACCTTGCCAGGGGTATAAAGGCATGACTTTTTGATGTATACGCCCCATCGATAGGACCCAATATACCTTGCCAGGGGTATAAAGGCATGAATGGCGTGATAACTAAGGCCGATGCCCACATAAGGGACTTAACATACGGGGGCACGAGTTTTGGGACTATGAGGGTGACAGACCCTAGTCCAACTCGGTATTAAGTTTACTCCCAACTGATTATGTAAATAACACATTATGACTGAATTTTTGTAATATTGGATAGCTCAAAATACTGACATGCTAACTGAGAATGCAACATTAATGTACTGATAATGAAACATTCTTAACTGGAGTATGTATAACTGAATAAACTGACCTAGCAAGTGTAATTCATGAACTAAACGAATCTACACAACTAGGGTTCTGAGTTTCAAGCAAGAACTAAGCAATAATTCCATGAAAACATGATAATCTGATTTGGATTAGTCTAATAGCTGAATCACAACATAAATATGAGATTCTAGAAACTCTAGGTCTAAACATGATGTTGAGAATCAACAATCTGACTGAATTCTAGGGACCTAATGGGCGAAAGGAACTCACTAGTGAAATCCCACATACCTGGTGAAGAATTCCACGGAGAAATCTTTCGATTTCGGGGCTGAAACTGAAGAAACCTTGCTGCGTTCTTAGAAAGGGGTTTGGTCAACTCTTTCTCCTCTTTTGCTCTGAGTTTGCTAAATTTTGGAAAATGATTTGACTAGGGTAAGTTCTAATTAAATTACTAGGCTAAAATTGATCAAAACGACGTAGTTTAGGGGTTAAACGACGTAGTTTAGGGGTTCAACGCATAGGAAAAATACCAAACGACCCCTGACTTAAAAGCTAACGGGGCCACCGATGGAACTGACCGACGGTCCGTGCTGGTCAACTGTCGATGAGGTTTTGGGAGTTGAAATTTAGGGGTCTGACCTACGGCCCTGGACTGCGGATCGTGGTCTGACCTACGGTCCGTAGGTCCTAGCGTAGGTCCAGACTTGGCCAAAATTCCTGGGCTTTTCTGGGGAGGAGCTGCAGATGGCCAACCATGGACCCCACCTACGATCCGTGGGTCCCCCTAGGGTCCGTAGGTGGCACCCGTCGGTGGCTCCTGCAACTTCTGAAAAGTTTGCTGGTTTGTCTTTCTAGGATACAGGGTGTTACAAGGCCATTGCCACTTTATTGCTTTCTTAGTCTTTTAGTTTCAGATTATGTTCGTGACTTAGGTGTTTGTCGTATTCACATCTATGATAGAAGGCTTATGTCAGATTTAGTTAATGTTATGTGTATTCTCTTATATACTATGTTGGTATCTCTTATGTAATCTAACACTTTGGGACTTATGTTGGTTTATAGTCTTTTTTTATTGTGTTTCTTTACGTCATGCTTATGTCAAGTGGCTTGTTAGGGCATCTCGGGGTCTTATTCTCCATTTCACATCTAGGGTGTGCTTTGGGTTGTGACAATTGTAAAAATCTCTACTGAGATGAGTTGCTAGGACAATCCCTAACCAACTCTCGATGGCTGAAATTTGAACTACTAATACTGAAATAATAAGATCATCCTCGAAACATGAGAAATCACCACAAGTACTGCTAAGATGATCTGGATTCGTACTAACCACAACCTGAGTGCTGAATGTCTGAACCTATATTATTAGACAATATAGGCAGAAAGTATGCGGTAAGTACTTTTAAAGTATTAAGTATATGGGATATGCATGATAAAGTAACAAATGATTATGCTGAATTGAAATGACATAAGCTAATGCATTGACCATGTAAATAACATAAAATCTGATAAAATATTGTATTGATATAATTGAATATTGGTCATGCAATAATATGAAAAGAATGAAATGTGGAAGATACTACTAACTGACATTCTACTACATGGAGTTTGATGTATAATCTCCATCAAAAGGGCCCAATATACCTTGCCAATGTATAAGGCTGATCTGAGCTAATGTGGATCCACTAAACTAATGTTTGTAAACGACTAAGGAGTCAACCTTTGTTGATAGGAGACTCCTTTTAAATCCTACCGTAGCACATAGTTCTAGGACTTATGTTATGCTACTAAAATTCTCATACCTCAACTAATGAGTGAACCTTCATCCCTAGGTCCACTCGGTGCTAAGTAAAACTTCCAATGGGAATTATTAAATTAATTGAAGACAATAATAATTTGATAATACCGACTCATAGTGATATACTATAATGATTGAGTAGCTCATGAATCATGATAACATTGGTAAATACAAATATTATCTCAAAGACACTTTATCTGAAAGTATCTAAAATTATGAAACCTGATAATCTGAAATATGCATAGAAAAGTACATAATTTTGAGTCATGAAAATACCTATATACAGAGGGTTCATGACAATACCATTTACAACATCAAATCACAAAAAATATGCAAGCACATCCTATTCATGAAGAAGAACTGATTTGAATTGAAAAACTCATGAAATCATAAAACCCTAGGTTTTGTAGGAATTATACACTGAAGAACTGAGGTTTATTTGGGACTCAATGGGTGAAAAGATATCCATTGATACCTGGAATAGAATCCCTAGCTTGATACCTTAAACTGAAGCTTGAAACTATTGAACCCTAGATCTTGCTTGAGAGGAAACTTGAGAGAGGAAATATGATTTGGGAGTTGTGCGTGAAAGGGAGGGTTTGGGTCACTAAATTTACCTTATTCTCACTTAGAGTAGGTTAAAGTGACATAGAATAAGGAATAATAGAGTGAAAAAATACCACAATGACCCTAACTAAAAATTGATATCGGCAAGTTATACGAGACCATCTATGGTTCGTAGATCCTTATTTGTATAAGTTACAGTAGAATCTGACTTTTTGAAGTTCAAATCACGAGACCAAACTACGGTTCATTGTTCATATTACGACCCGTACTGTTCATTCATAGAAAAAACTAATTTTACAAATTTCAGTACTTTGATTTATAGACTAGTCTGCGATTTGTAAATGGTTTTATGATCTGTAGACTTGGCTCGTAAATCTCTGACTAAATTCTCAATTCTTTGAAGTCGATAAATGGATCTAATAGATGGTCCGTGAATCCATCTACGACTTGTACATATTATTTGTAAATCTCAAAATTTTTGCAGACTTGCATTTTTTTTAACTTCCCTTGATCTGATTCTGACTTAGGATATTTTGTAACGACCCAATCCGTTGTTACTAAAGGGCCTCTCGTGTAGAATCCCTGGATTCAGAAAAGTCTGTGGAAGAATTTAAAATTTTGAGCACACGATGATTTTTGGCCATTTTGATTTTACGGATGGGCTGACGTTATCCCGTCATAGTGGTCTACACATGCTATAGCTCGCTAACAAATTTCTGCAACCTAATTAAGGCATCTTCTTTTATTTTTCTCCCACTTTTTAAAGGGAAAAATAGATGAAGACTGCTTCAAAAACCTTCCAAAGGCACCCGGGGTAAATGAGCGATGAAGGGGAAGGATTACAATGTAAGAAAGGTCAAAACATAAGGAATTCCAATTCTTGTCCATCATGGTTTGCTCTCACGCAGTCAGAAATTCATGAGCAATGTTTGTCTTGGTGCCTAGATAGGCTAGGTTTTCTTAAACTGAGTAGTTAGTCTCATTTTTACTGCATCATATCTTGTAGATGTTTGGAGATTGCATGCATAGGCCTTTGGGAACGGATTTGGATGGTTATAGGGTGTTGGTTATTGTTGTTGAGCGGTAGGTGAGATAATGACTAGAAGTTGGTTCTCTAGTTCTTGATTAACATCAAACTTTCTTGATAAAATGGTTTGTGTGTTTCCAATAGATATATGTATTCATGTTTATTATTTTTCTATCACTTGTATATGCATATCGGGAAACCATAGTGTAGTATATGTAATGGAAACATGTTGATAGTCTCATGCAATGAACCAGTTATGTGACTTGAGTGTTGTTGTTCATGGTGTTTGTGATTGTGCATAATTGTCTATGTTTGATGGTTGGATCGGGTACCACAGATATCCTCATTGTTAGATCAGATACCACACCTAGTATTTATTAATGGTTGACTCATGTATTATGCCTGATATAGGGATATCCATATATGGTTAGCTCAAGTACCACGCTTCCACACTAACTAAGGATGGCTCGGGTACTACGGCGACGCACTACTAATTTGAGTTTGGGTTCCATGAGAGGACCAGGTATGTATTTATGGTTCTATGAGAGGACTATGTATGTGTTTATGTTTCCATAAGATGACTGGGCATTTTCATTTGTGATCATATGTGACATGCATCTAGGTAATTGTGGTTTCATGATATGTGATTGGGAGTCTGTACGGATGGATAATTGTTGGGACAAATATTGTCCGGTGTTACTACATTGTGGTAATGGTTAATTCCTGTATAGTAGTGAATATCAATTCGCAGGTAAGGACCGAAAGTTTGAATATGGGACACTTGTGGTCTAATTTTATACTATCTGCTGTTAGGAGGTGGCCATGATTGTTCGGTGGTTATACCATATCTAGAAAGGTCAATTTGAGTTAAGATGATCAAGTTGGCTTAAGGAACTAGTTTCTGATACTGGTATGAATGGCCAAGATAGAAGGTTGGTAAATAGAGGTTAATGTGGGTTGTAATTCAGGAATCTCTATGTGATAGAGGGGTTAGGCTATGATTGTAATTCAGGAATCTCTATCTTTAAGTGTTTTATTTCTTTTTAAAATAATTTTCTATTTCTCTGCCAAAGAACTTTTCATCTTCAACTCTCTCAGTGTGTGGTTGCAAGACTAAGGTATTCCTTTTTGTTTTAGTTATTATTTTCTCTTCATCTTCAATTTTTCTTTCAGATTTTATTTGTGCATACCGATATGGGTAATAGACAGAGTTTCTATTAATGTATATGTCAGAGTGTATGAAATTTTGATTTTTATGTTGGTCAAAATTTGAAAAGAATTTGAATTAGGGAAAAAATTGATATAAAAGTTTACCCTAGAAAAGTGGGTTAAAAGTGGTATCAACACGTGTGCTTATGAGTAAAAACTTAAATAAATGAGGGTGTTTTTGTTATTCTTCTTTGTTTCCATGTCTCTATTTTATTTCCACGTGGCTGTGTAGCCATCGATTCTTTAAACGTGGCCTCCATGCCCCTCTCAAGATGCTTGCATATTTGCTTATTTTTTTCTTCATAATTTTCTATTCCTCTGCCAAAACACTTTTCATCATCAACTTTCTCAGTGTGTGATTGTAGCATTAAGGTATTCCTTTTTGTTTTACTGTTGTTCTTTTCTCTTCAATTTAAGTTTTTCTTTCTGATTTTATTTGTGCATACCGATATGGGCAGTAGACAGAGTTCCTATTTACGTACATGCCAGATCTAATTTTTTGGATTTATGTAATTTTGGTTTTTATGTTGGTCAAAATTTGAAGAGAATTCGAATTAGGGCAAAAATTTAGATAAAAGTTTACCCTAGAAGAGTGGGTTAAAAGTGGTATCAATATGTGTGCTAATGAGTAAAATCTTTAACAATTGAGGGTATTTTTGTTATTTTTCTTTGTTGCCATGTCTTTATTTTATTTCCACGTGGTTGTGTAGCCACCGATTCTTTAAACATGGCCTCCATGCCGCTCTCCATATGCTTGCATATTTGCTTCTATCTTTATTTATTTATTTATGTATTTTTTTCATAATTTTTCCTCTGCCAAAACACTTTTCATCATCAACTTTTTCAGTGTGTGATTGCAGCATTAAGGTACTCCTTTTTGCTTTACTGTTGTTCTTTTCTCTTCGTCTTCAGTTTTTCCATCTGATTTTATTTGTGCATACCGATATGGACAGTAGACAGAGTTTCTATTTATGTACATGCCAGATCTAATTTTTTTGGAATAATGTAATTTTGGTTTTTATGTTGGTCAAAATTTTTTGAAGAGAATTCAAATTAGGGCAAAATTGAGATAAAAGTTTACCCTAGAAGAGTGGGTTAAAAGTGATATCAACAATTGTGCGTGTGAGTAAAAACTTTAACAATTGAGGGTATTTTTGTTATTCTTCTTTGTTACCCCATCTTGTTTGATTTCCACGTGGTTGTGTAGCCACCAATTCTTTAAACATGGCCTCCATGCCCCTCTCTATATGCTTGCATATTTTCTTCTATCTTTATTTATTTATTTTCATAATTTTATATTCCTCTGCCAAAGCACTTTTCATCTTCAACTTTCTTAGTGTGCGATTGCATCATCAAGGTATTCCTTTTTGTTTTAGTTGTTCTTTTCTCTGTCTTCAATTTTTCTTTCTGATTTAATTTGTGCATATCAATATGGACAGTAGACAGAGTTCCTATTTATGTAAATGTCAGATCTATTTTTTAGGGTTTGTGTAATTTTGATTTTGTATGTTGGTCAAAGTTTGAAGAGAATTGGATTTAGGGCAAAATTTGAGATAAAAGTTTACCATGTTATTTTTCAAAATTGTAGTAATTTGGCTGCTAACTTATCAACCCAATCTGAAAATTGTGTTTCTCAATCAAATGTGGTTTAAGGTTCCTAAAATTTTGTTTTGAATTTGAGTTTTAAGGGATCGTGAAATTTTGTTCTCTATTGAGATATATGTTCTATATATGCACGTAGGTGAAGGAATTCGTGATAACAAGGCAACATGCGGAGGAGATGGAGTTCTATGGAGGAATGTTAAAAGCGCAAATGGTTCTTGCAGACACTGTGGAGTCGCGGTAATGGGGGCTTTGATGTGAATGTTGTCTGGATGGTCAGTTTCCTTTTTAGTATTTAAGTTAGTGCTGGCCAAGGATCTTATGAAAACTCTCTTTTCCTTATCCTTTCTGGATTTAGAGTACCAACGTATCAATCAACTGTGCCTCAATCCAAATTAGTTAGATTGGCTATACGAATTCTCTATATCTATTCCTCTAGATTCTATCATAACTTGAAAATGTGATTATGTGGAATCAAAGAGTAGAGTCTTGGAGGCTTATTGGCTTTTAGTAACTGCTTATAATTTACAACCTCGACATTAGCATACAAGGGTCCTTAACTATTATTTATCGAACCTGTTTTCATGTAAAGCTGTATATCCTTGTAAACTTTGCATCAAACTGACTCATGCCATACCCCTATTTAGTGTTTTGGTGACTTTTGCTGCAAGCCTGGTGATATCTGAGTAGTCATTATGTATGCTTATTAATTTTCAGAGGCAAAACTTTTTTCCTCTAGTAATGTTTTTAATGTGTTATTCTCCAAGTGTATAAAGAAATGATTACGATGTATTCCTAAACAAAAATTTCAATTGTGATTCTTTTTGGTATTTTACTGAAACTATTGTTGCAATTAAATTTCGTGCTTGTCCTAAGAATGTCACTTTAAGCACATGTAGTTTTTGCTAGCTTTTTAGGCGCAACCTAATCTATGTAATAGATTCCAAGCTGGACATGATTAGGGATTTGCACAATTTTAATTTTGACACACTAGGTTAATGCTTCCACAATCCTTTTATAATATTTGCCCTTATAGAAAAAGGTTGTGTACGTGTGTGTGAGAGAGAGAAGGTTTACAATTTGAAATTTAAATTAATTTCGTTTACATGAAGAAGAATCTTATATTTGGGTTTCATTTCATTGAAAATATAACTTGGAAGGGAAGAAATGATGAAGTCCAGAATCTCATCATCATAGAAAGAGTTTTTTTAACTGAATCAATAATATTGGTTATGATAATGCATACAACCAACTATTTATAATAGCTTATGTTTATCATCCACATAAAAATATTTAATTTGATATTAGATTTAAATGACAGAATAATTTGTCCTCCTAGTAGTGATATTTTCTTTGGAGGGGGGAGGGGGTTAATGTCTCCTCATGGTGGCCTTTTAGCTCCATCTGTTTTATCTACAAACACCAACTACAGAAAAGCACATCGGAATTCTATTTTGAGACTTTCCCTATATTTTCTTTTCAATTTTTACTCCAAATCATTGTATTCCATTTTTCTTCCAGCCTTTGATAAAACAATCCAACATATATAGTGAAATGGCATAAATTATCTAGTTTCAATAGTGGTAAAAACAACCTTGCAATGAGCTGAGTACAAATTTCAACAAGGGAAGCAACTTACAACTCATGTGCCAATGTGCGGCTTGCTCCCACTCCCTCCCCAACTAGAAATTTCACAAACCTATTTTATCATCCTAAGACTCTAACAAGATATAAAGGGAAAAAAATTAATTTTAACCATTTGAATTTATCAGTAACCCCAATCGAAAGGCCATTATGATGTTTCCTTAATAGCTTTGCTATAAAAGGATCACCCATATGCTTCCTTTTATTACTAGCTTTTAATTGTGCAATGTAAAGCATGAGTAATTAGTAATCACCGAAGAAATGTGTGTATGAACAAACAAAAAAAATGTTGGAATTACAATGTGGAGGGGTACTTTAGCATTCATGTGCACATGAGAGACGAATAAACTTTAGAATTATACTGAAACGCTTCTCAAACTACTTGTAGAAATGCAACGATAGTATCAAATGAGTTCCACAGTATTGGGCTAAATCCTGGAAAAGTTCCCTCTTTTGGAAACGGAAAACAAAGGCAATAAGTGATTTTAGAAAAATCTTAATATTATTTAGCAGAACAACGAAATGATACCCAACTCAAAAATGTCAAATTATTTGGTGTTCCACATAAACACAAATATGAGCACATTGTTGAAGAGGGTTCAACAACAAAATAGGAGTATTAAGGCAGACACCAAATGTTCAACCATTGCTCAAAATGAAGAAATTATAATTATGCAGCCCAAGGGAGACGACGGAGTTAAAAAGTCCCATTAGTCCAATTTTATCAAGTAGAATACCAGTGCTGCTCCAGTAAATCAGTTATTCAAGCTTAGGTAGAACACTTAATAGAAAATCAGGAACTAATGTTGTCTGCTAGGATTCATCAAGACATAGCGGTAGCAAAATAAGAATATTGTCTTTGTAAGCATGTGTGCGTCACTATGTCACTGTAAGTGAGATTGTAGAAGTAAGATGACATTCACAATTTATTTACTATACAATAGTGATGACATTTTCTACTTGCTAATTATGAATTTAAAATTTCGTCATTGAATGTTTTTTTCTCGCCAAGAAACAAAGCTTCTTCATAATGAAACAGATCGATCATAGATGAGATAAATTGAACCATTCATATTATAATATGTACATGGAATCGAACCTTTGAACCACTTTTTTCTCCTACTATTCTCAACAAACATCTAATAGGTAAATTCGGTAGTCGACAACATCATTTTCTATCTCAATTTTTGGTGAGTCCAATTGCAATTAACCTCTCTTAAGGGATAAGCATTTAATAGTCCTCAAAACCCTCAATTTTACAAAACATCACCGTAACTAAGAATTGAAATTATACAAAATCATGCCCAAGGAATAGATAGAAAGCATAAAACGATACGATAGTAAACGAAACATGAAAGTAAACATCTAAATGAGAATAATAAACCTTGGAAAGTTCAAGAGGAACGTTTTCACGAAGATTAGGGTTGCAGAGATCAAGTACAAATTGTTTAGCAGATTACATTTTGCGATCCTTATTGGCCGGTTCTCTGGCACTAGAAGCGACGATGACATACCTCCAACTCCTCTAAAACTGTCGACACCGACTGAGACAGACTGAGGTAAGTTTGCCATTCTAAAGCCTCAATCGAATCCTACTTGGAAATGAATTGTAATGTAGTGTCAGAATATGAGTAGGAACAAGAATAGTTTATAGAATCCTTTTGGTTCAACTTGGATGTAAATCTTACTCAAGTTTTCTCTTGAGAGTTTTTCATTATTTAACAAATATCATATAAAATAAATGAACCTTTCTCCTAGAGCAACCACAAAAGCTAGATCATAAGGTGAGGATTTGTCATGACCATAAAAGGAGACTAATTCCTCTTCCCACAATCGATATGGGAATCTAACACTAAATGTGTAGGAATGTTTCTCAGACACTTCAAAAATATCGACGGATGCATGTTGGATACTTTAAAAATAGTGCATTTTTGGAGGATCCAATATGATTGCGACAATACTTGTGGACAGTCCGAGCAACACAGAGATTCATGACCTATTAAGTGCATAGGTAAGACATGATCATTCCTTACAACATAGTTGATTAATACCTATATATTATATGTTCCATGTCTGTAAGTGCATTGGTCTAAAGCAGGAGAAAATGTTATCAACTGTTTTGTCTAAAATAACATTGAAAAACATGTTGTGAGATACCCTAGAGAAATATGACAAAGAGCATTCCAAGTAAATTGTCTTAAGGTGCATGAACTTAAGCACATCTGGGGCTATCATTGATATGATGATATGTACAAATGACATAAAAAAATGACTAATAATTAAATTCTACTATGATTGCCCTCATTTATTATATCAAATCTAATCAGGTTAATAGAAAACAATATGAAAAACTATGATTTTAATTAGATTTTATCTCAAAGAAATTAAACACAAATTCTATCTAAAACAATAATAGCATTCAACACAACCTCATAAATCTTCCCTTTTTGTCTTCAATTACATAAAAAAATGACTTTTTTTAAAAGTAAATTTACCACTAGACAGTGTCTAGCGGCCTTTTATTAAACATAAAAAAATATCAATAGGGACAAGTACAAGCAAGGGGGGCTAGCTCTTACCTTACTAATCCTAATGAAGTACCTAACTTCTGCTACCTAACAAGCATGAAGAAAATAAGAGCTAGAGAGAACTAAGTATTTTCTGATCAGCACAGAGTTTGTAATACACTCCATGATGATATTACGAATGAGGATTGCTTAAATAATGTAAAAATATGTCAATCAAGAAGAAAGTTGAGTTATCAGCCTCAATCTTTCTATTACAAAAGCATGAATTAAAAAATATTGATTGCCCATCAAAAGTAACTTGAAGTATTTTTCTCTTGTCTTCTTCTTCAAACCTATCCAACAACACTTGATAATTCATACCTTCTTTATGAATTTATTGGATCTAGTTGAAACTATTGATACTGTCAAATGGTTCTGCTTTGAATGTCGCATCGGTAGGTGCCTTGGAACAAACTCCTCATTCATTTTACCGTCCCAACTATTTTGCCTTCCATGTGTCTTCTTTTAGCTTTTGCTGCTTCCAATTATTTGTTGCCTAGGTGATATATCCCCTTCCCTTGCCACTCTATCAAAGCATATGTCCAACATATTGTCTTCCTCATCTTAATCAAGAGAATCCTCGCTTAAATCAATTGTATTTGACACTAAGGCACTTGACTCTTTTTTTCATTGCAAGCACACATTTAGGCACAAATATGGGAGCTTCTGGACTTAATTTGCTATTCAAAGCAGGTGGTGAGACCTATTTTTCTTAGATCAAATCGTTGTCATCCCATCAATTACTCGTCGATCAAAAAAATGAGTAAATTCAGCTAATAATGGAATTCATAGGTATAGGAAGAAGCCCTATCAAATAGAGATTTTTTCTTTCGACCATATTTCGATTGTTAATACGATTCTCTGTTAACCTTACTTGCTTTCCAGTAGTCTTCAATAAAGCATCAAAGTTATTCGAACATAATAGGTCTCTTGTGGCATTACTAATATCTTGCCTCTTCTCACTGTCATGAAAATTCGCAGTCGGGCTCTTTTCACTACATGGAGAATTATTTTGATTAGTCGGGGAAAGGGTCTGACTACTAGTTGATTTTTTGTGTGCAACCAATGTCTAATTTTTAGTTGCATTCTCCTTTTCAACTTGCAAAAAATGTTGCCCAAAATTTTCAGCCTCTTCAACATCAGATGTATCCATTAGTTTTTATCCTGAATCCATTAATTTTTTCCCTGAACCAGCTCGCGGCGCATCAACCCCAACTCTTAATGTTCCCCCTGTGTTTTTAGTTGCATTAGACATCAAATTCAGCCCAACTTCTTTTGATTGCACCTCATTAGTAGCAGCATGTTGGTTATTGCAATCACCTTTATTTTCGGTAGTTGTTTGAACACCAATATTACTTGTATCAACATCCATTGAGTCTGCACGAGTTTGCTCAGAAGTGGCAGCAACCAATTATCGATCTAAAGAAGCAGCTTTACTTTGATCGACATCTATAATCTTTCTTTTTTCATTTAGTATTTCTCTCGCATCAGCTTGATACTTTTCACTATCAATAGTACCTTTTAAAGCAACTTCAATGGTATCATCAATTTGTTTGTTATTTTGATTTCTTTTCGAGATCAAACAACAACTCTCTTCATCATGACCTTGGTGCTTACAATAATTGCAATACAAAGGAAGATTATCATATACAATCTCCTGAAAAACCTCGATCAACTTACCAGATTTTCCATCCACAAACTGCAACCTTATACGATTTGGAAGCTTTTCCATTAGATAAAGTATAACCTTGACCCTAGCCGTGCTAGGTCTTGACTTGATTTGAGTAGCTTTATCTATAACTATTGGTTTCCTAACTGCCGATGCTAGACAACAGAGACTTCTTTGCAAACAAATCTAGAGATAAGTTTGGTAAGGAAATCCAAACCACGGCTAACGTCGTTTCCTCCTTAGGATTATATCCAATGGACCATGGAAAAACCCTACATTGGTGCTCCTCTCCATTGTAGAGAAGATAATTAACTGAGTGAGATAAAGCTAGTACATACTTCATATTGATCAAACCTCAATAAAATTTGTCTTGGAGCAAGTAAGCCAATTAAACAATTGCCCTTGGTACCAAGATGTTTCGGTAAAATTGACCTTAATAGCTTCAAATGTGGCGCACCATAGGATAATTTAAACACCACGGCTTGATGCAATCCCTCTTCGATTATAAAGTCTTGTCTTTCCTCCATTGAAAACGTGATAGTAGGTTCTCCATGAATTATTTTGATTGATTTTACGATTGTTTTTCGAGTTAATTAGGACAGATTTTTTTAGGATTTAGAGTATTTGAATTGAAAAGGGTGGCGTATGTGGTGGTTGGGCGGGCTGGATAGCCTCGAAAGGAGGCCGTCCAGTGGCCGTAGCAGCCATGATAGCTGCGCAGCTACTGCCTATGTAGGAGCCACCAGAGAAAACCCTAGGTCGACAATTCTTCTTTTATTCTACTTTTGGATCCTAGGTTTTAAACGTTTATAAATTTCATGATTATCAACAAATTTCATTATAAAGAGTATAATTTCTTCAGAATAGATCGAAGATCAAATCTAATCACTATTAGTGGAAAAATCATACAAAAACTTTTATTTATTTTAAATTAGGTTTTATTCTGAAAAAATTAAAGACCAAATCAATCTCGAAAAGAACTTATTGCTACTAGGAAATGCTCCTAGATGGCATAAGCCTGTGAATTACACATTTTTTCTTCATTGATGGTGCCGTAGTTTTAAATCAAATGGTGAATGTTGTCCTTGTTTAGTTCGGGAATAGAAGAAAGAGGAGAAAAATAAATTAGGGAAAGTGAAAGGAAGAAAACAATAATAGAGTTTTATTGAGGTTTTAGAATGGTAGACTTACCTCGGTCTCTCTCAGTTGGTGTCGACAGTTTTGGAGGAGTAGGATGTCTGTCGTCGTCGTCTTCTAGTGCTGGAGCACCGGCCAATAAGGATCGCAAAATGCAATTTGCTGAACAACTTGTACTTGATCTCCACAACACTAATCTTCGTGAAAATGATCTTCTTGAACTTTCCAAGTTTTATTCTTCTTATTTATATGCTTACTTTCATGTTTTGGTTACTATCGTATAATTTTATGCTTTCTATCGATTCCTCAGGGCATAATTTTTTGTATAATTTCAATTCTTGATTACGGTGAAGTTTGGTAAAATTGAGGAATTTAATGACTATTAAACGGTGATCACTTGAGAGAGTTGCATTGTAATTGGATTCACCAAAATTTAAGATGAAAAATGATGCTATCAACTGACGAATTTACCTACTGAATGGTTGTTGTGAATAGTAGGAGAAAAAAAGAGGTTCAGAGGTTCAATTCCATGTACCTGTTATAATCTGAATGGTTCAAGTTATCTCATTTGGGATCGATTTGTTTCATTATGAAGAAGCTTCAATTCTTGGAGAGAGAAAAAACAATCAATGACATAATTATAGCTTCATACTTAGCAAGTAGAATTTTTTTTGACTGTTGTATAGTAAATAAACTGTGAATGCTATCTTACTTCTACCATCCAACTTCTAGTGAATAGTGACACATACGTACTTACAAAGACAATATTTCTTTGCTACTGCTATATGTTGATAAATCCTAGTAGATAACATTAGTTCCTGGTTTTCAACTCCAATGTTTTACCTAAGGTTGCATAACTGATTAACTAGAGCAACATTTGTATTCTACTTGATAAAACTGGACTAATGGAATTTTTTAACTCCGGCATATCCCTCGAGCTGCTAATTAAAATCTATTCTTTTTGAACAATGGTTGAACAATTGGTGTCCGCCTTAACACTCATATTTTTGCTGCTGACCCCTCTTTAGCAATGCGCTTATTTTGTGATTATGTGGAACACCAAATAATTTGGCATTTTTGGTTGGGTATGATTTTGTTGTTCTGTTAAATACTATGAAGATTTTCCTAAAAATACTTCTTGCCTTTGTTTTTCTTTTCCAAAAGAGGGAACTTTTTTAGGATTTGACCTCTTTATTGTGACACTCATTTGGTATTATCGCTGCATTCCTACATGTATTTTGAGAATTATTTCATTATAATTCTAGAGTTTATTCGTCTCTCAAATGCACATGAATTCTATTCTCTCAAATATTTCGTTTTATTATAATTCTAGAGTTTATTCGTCTCTCAAATGCACATGAATTCTATTTTCTCAAATATTTCATTCGTATTTCTTGAACTTCTACTGTAGACATTTTATGTCCAACTATTTGACTCTTATTTCTATTATGTGGAAGTCACTATCTGTTTCTATAAGTTTGTAAACGTTAATTTACATATTTTCAGGAGACAATTTCTATCTACCATGTTTTGTCGCCGCCAAACCTTACTCCTGCACAATCTCATAGAGTTTGTAATGTACTATCACTTCTTCAGGTGTATTAAATTCTTTTCTTTGTGGACTTTTTCTCACTGATTTTTTATACTACTTCTATTATTCATTATTGTTGGTGATCTTCATGTAATGAGTTATTGTCAAAAGAGGTATAGAAAATTGGATATGCTTGGGGTTTTGTTATATTTATCTAGAGAGGTGGATGGTGAATGCCACAGACCGGAAGGTGTTCAAATTTTTATAATTTTCCTTGTAAAAAAAAAATATTAGTAGTGAAATAGTTTTAACTTCTAAGTTTTATTTCTTTCTTGGAGCATGTCAAGTATTACTTCCAAATGTCTTTTGTTATCATAGTATAAGTGCTTTAAGATGTATTCCCACTATGCCTTTGTGTTTTGGTTTTTTGCTGGTCAAAGTCAAATCTTATATTCTTCCTATTGAAATAGTTTTTCATCACTTTCTATTTTAAAGTGTAGCCTCTCACCCTGTCACCAGATTGTTGTTACTCAATGGTGTATATTCTCTTCCTTTTTTTTATTAAAAAAAGTTCTATTATTTGTTTGTCAATGAAAATAAGGTTGGCCTTTTTTTGGTCCTTTTCTGGCTCTACTTTTAGGTGGAATGTCGTCGGAAAGCGAAAATATTGTGGCTTATGTTGACTTGTAGTTGCTTGTGGATGCAAATTCTTTTCCATAACAATGACACAGACATAAAAATCTCAACTCTCCTCATAGTTACATCTCTTACGTCTTGTACCACATGCACTTGCTTAATATCATATTCACTTATATATAACTCTTATTTACTTCTCAAAATGGATTCCACAGACATAACTCAAAAAATAAAATCCAAATAGTATCAAATTAATATCACTCTACATTTATTTGATAAATCTTTGGAGGAAAATTGGAATTTGATTTATATATGAAAACATTATACTTGGATTTATTTTATCTATTACTTGTAGAAAAAAAATTATACTTGAGTTTTCTTTTCCTCGGAATTCACAACTATCAAGTAATAATGACTGTTCATCCTTGACAACCACTGATGTCCATAAACAGGAAGAAATGAAGATTACATGTTTGTGGCCATAGGTTTGTTGAAGCGCTGACTGGGACAACACAAGAATGTTGTCTTAGATAACTATTTCAGCCCTATATTATTCATGAAAAATGCTTTGTAACCTTCAAAGACTTATTAGTTATCTTTCATTAAAAAAAAGAACCAAATAATCAATGACGTGTTCTCCGGGGAAGACTTTTGTGTGATGACAATTGTAATTGTGATCCATCATAGTTATGATATTTGGTTTCCCTTGAATAAATCTTTTTGACAGTTTTCTACTTTGAAGAATATATTCCTTTGTATTTGTACCCCTTTCTTAATACAACAAACAAGTCAACACCTTTCAAATATTTGAAGCTTACAATATTAGGTGTCATTGGTGCCCTCGTGAAGGCAATATGTATGAGAATACCGTAGACATATTACCTTCACGAGGGCACCAAAGACACCTAAGCTTGTAAGTCTCAAATATTCAAAAGATGTTGACTTGCTTGTTGTATTAAGAAAGATGGACAAATACAAAGGAATTTTCGCTGCAAAGTAGAAGACTGTCAAAAGGATCTATTCAAGGAAAATCAACTATCACAACGATGATGGATCACAATCACATCTATCA
Source organism: Solanum etuberosum (assembly GCA_029582245.1). NCBI lineage: Eukaryota > Viridiplantae > Streptophyta > Magnoliopsida > Solanales > Solanaceae > Solanum > Solanum etuberosum. The sequence goes on from JAJONR010006545.1 coordinate 45,507, forward strand.
TCACATAAAAGTCTATCTAAATCTCGAGAATACATCATATTTTAGAAGTTCATATATCTTATTCCTTTTTTTTTAGAGAAAATGTTCTTATAAGTTTTTGAAGGTCACAAAGTATTTTTACATGAATAATATGGGACTGCGATATTTATCTAAGACAACATTCTTATGTTGCATGCACCGGCTAGCTCTTCAATGAACCTAAGTCAACAAATATGTAATCTTCATTTCTTACTCTTTATGGACATTAGTGACTACCATGGAAGGATTGTCTTTATAACTTGACATTTGTGAACTCTAAGGATAAGACAACCCAAGTATAATTTATTTTTTCTATAAGTAATAGATAAGGTAAATCCAAGTATAGTGCCTTCATATGTAAATAAAATTCCAATTCTCTTTCGAAGGTTCATCAATCAAATGCAAATTGACATTAATTTGGATCTTATTTTATGACTTATTTCTGTGGAATTCCTTTCGACAAGTAAATCAAAGTTTTATTTAAGTGAAAAGCACTAAGCATGTGCATGTGGTATAAGAGATGAAATTATGATTAGTGTTGAAATTTTTGTTTCCGTATCATTGTTATAGTAAAGAATTTTCATCCACGAGCAACTGCAAATAAATTTAGGCAACAATTTTCTAGCTTTCCAACACCATTCCACCTAAAAGTATAGCCTGAAAAGGCTTTTTTTGTATACCAAAAAAGACCAAGTTTATTGCCATTGACTAACGGATATGAGAACTATAAAAAATAAAGAATAGAATCTTCACCATCAAGGAGCAACATTCTAGTGTTAGGATGAGAGGCTATACACTGCAAAATAGAAAGCATGAACAACTATTTCAATAGGAAGGATAGAAGATTTGACATTGACTAGCAAAAAACTAAATAGCAGAGGCATAGCAGGAATACAATTACATTTTAAAACACTTATACTATGACAACAACAAATATTTGGAAGTGATACTTTCCATGCTCCAAGAAAGAAATAAAACTTAAAACTACTTCGCTACTAACATGTATATTTTTTCAATAAAAATAAAAATAAAAATAAAAATTTGAACACCCTCGAGTCTGTTGCATTCACCGTCCACCTCTCTTGATACATATAACACAAACCCAAACATATCCAATTTTCTATACGTCTCTTAACAATAACTCATTACTTTAAGATCACCAACAAAATGAATAATAGAAATAGTATCAAGAATCACTGAGAAAAAGTCCACAAGGAAACTAAGATAATATACTTGAAGAAGTGCTAGTGCATTACAAACTCTATTGGATTGTGCAGGATTCAGTTTTGGCGGCGACAAAACTGGGTAGATAGAAACTATCTCCTTCAAACATGAAAATTAACAATTACAAACTTATAAAAACAACTAGTAATTTTCACATTATAAGTTTAAGAAATAAGAAACAAATAGTTGGACAAAATATTTCTACAATAGAAGTTCAAGAAATAGAATGAAAGATTAGAGAGAATATAAGTCCAGAATCTCAATTCTCATCATGGTAAAAAAGTTATTTTTACTGAACCAATAATATATATGAAACACCTTGGATTTCGAAAAGAACTAAAGAAAGGTTTATGCAAGTCAACCATCAGTTTTTCATTTTGGGTCAGCTTCAATCGAGCATATCTTTTAGTACATAAGGGATTAGGTAGCCCATGACCTATCAAATGAAAGTTCTTTCCGTTCTCTTTCCAACGCCGCCAAGTTTTCTTAATTTCGAGCTCGGAGTAAAAAGTTATGGTCGTTTGAGTGAAGCCTCTCTATTTAAGGCATCTCATTCATTTTTAGAAGGGTAGTTTGGTCTTTTCCTTTTCCTACTGAGCCTAGCCACATTTTCTTCACCCCAAATAAGAGTTTAATCAGTATTAGACTACTTTTTCACATTCCTAAACACTTAGAGATTTAGAACGAGTTTTCAAGAGGAGTAAATGGCAGGGTTTCAAGCGTTCTTTCGATAACTGAGGATTTCGCCAAAAACATTGTTCTTTCCAGGTATGTAAGGCTTCTCACAATGTTGAAATTGTTCGTCCTCACGCCATACATCTAAATTTATCCACGAAATCGTTGTATTCAAAGAGTTCTTGAGTAGTTCTTGATTTTAGTTCAATTCTTGAACAATGGAGGTTGTGAATTCATTCGTGTTGTTGATCTTTGGTAAAATTTATATTCCCAATAGGTTTGTATGGAATTTCTCATGTATTCGTGTTGTGTTTGAGAATCAAGAAGAGTTTAGGAGAAATTCCCACATTCTAAACTATTTTGGACCCTAATTTTGAGCTTGAAAATTTGTCAGATTTTCTAGGCAGGGGTGTTGGGCGGCGTTCAGTAGTTTAGGGTGGGGCGCCAGCAGTGCGCTCGTGACTACGTTCCCTTCTTTGTATTAGCTCCTAAAGGCTCTATTCATCCTTGAAAGTTCCTACATGTTCTAATCAATGTTGAAATTTTTGTGTCCGTATCATTATTATGGAAAAGAATTTGCATCCACAAGAAACTGCAAATCAATTTAGGCAACAATTTTCTACCTTTCCAACAAAATTCAAAAAGTATTGTCTGAAAAGGTTTTTTTTGTATTCCATGAAGACCAAGTTTATTGATTTTGACTAACAAATACGAGAACTTTAAAAAACAAAAAAGATAATTTTCACCGTCAAGGAGCAACATTCTGGTGTTAGGATGAGAGGCTACACACTGCAAAATAGAATGCATAAACAACAATTTCAATAGGAAAAATAGAAGCTTTGACATTGACTAGCGAAAAACTAAATAACAGAGGCATAGTGGGAATACAAATACATCTTAAAACACTTATACCATGATAACAATTTGAAAGTGATACTTGTCATGCTCCAAGAAAGAAATAAAACTTAAAACTACTTCGTTACTAACATGTATATTTTTTCAGGAAAAATAAAAATAAAAATTTGAACACCTTCAAGTCTATTGCATTCACCATCCACCTCTCTTGATACATATAACACAAACCCAAACATATTCAATTTTCTAAACCTCTCTTGACAATAATCATTTCTTTAAGATCCCCAACAAATGTAAATAATTGAAACAATATCAAGAATCACTGAGAAAAGGTCCAAGCAGGGTAGATAGAAACTATTTCCTGCAAACATGCAAATCAACAATTACAAACTTATAGAAACAACTAGTAATTTTCACATTATAAGTTTAAGAAATAAGAAACAAATAGTTTGATAGAAAATGTCTATAATAGATGTTCAAGAAATACGAATGAAAGATTAGAGATAATAGAAGTCTAGAATCTCAATTCTCATCATGGTAGAAAGAGTTATTTTGACTGAACTAATAATATATATATTGGTTCCGATAAAACATACAACAACCTACATATAGTAACTTTTGTATTCCATCTAAGTTGGGCCAAGGCGCAAAACAATTAAATTGAGAAATATTTAAATGAAAGAATAGTTTCTCCGCCTAGTGGTGATATTTTTTTTTTTGGGTTTATGTCATATTGAAGTGGGTTTTTGGCTCCATCTATTTCATCTACATCCAACAAATACGAGAACGAAAATCGGGATTCTATTTTGGACTTTCCCTCTATATATTTATTTCTAATTTTTAGCCCAAATCATTTTATTCCATTTTTGTTCAAGCCAATGATAAAGTAATACAACATATACAAAACACTATTTGAGCGGGATTGGGTAGGGTGTGGTGGTTTGGGGGTGGCGAGAGTTGGGAACGTCAAGTGAGGGGGGTGGGGTTGTTAGAAAAACATAATAAATTTGCAATGTGACCTATGTAACTTGTTGTCCCTACTTTGATAAAGGGACTCATTTTCCTCATTTTCAAGAAGCTTGATTTCTTAGAGAACATATTTTTTTAAAATATTGACAAATCAAACATGAAAAAATTGAAAAATATTTTTCAGAAAATAATTTCCTTCATACCAAACAAATGTGGGTCCTTTAGCAAACTTTTCTCAGGTAGATATTAATGCAATCCTCATTATTTATTTATTTTGGCAATAAACTGTGAATATTACCATGTCAAATTAATGTCTTTATGAAACTAAAGAGTATCCAGGTGCTTAACCACCTTCGCAGAGGGTAATTAAGCACATCCAGACCTCAAGGAAATATAGTCAAACAAACAAAAGAATCATGGACACCCTTTGTATTGAATTGATAGTTTCTAGCTTTCTAGGACCCTTCTGTTGGAATTAATGTATTCACACCTTAATGTTTAGTCTTCCAATATTGTTTCTTAGTTTTTCAAGAAGTTTTTTAGGAGTTTATAATATATATATCTAATTAATTTTGATACATGTATCTAGCTATTTGTGCAAGACCTTTGATTTACATTTTACTAGTATAAATAGAGATGTAATTGATGATTCTAATCATCTCAAGTGGCCTTAAGTAGCCTATATAAAACTTGAGCATTCTCTAAAGATGGTATTCTCCTTCAATATTTCGTACACCTTCACTACTCCTATTCTCTTCTTTAATTCTTTTTGTATTTGTGTGATGGTGAAATCTGTATTTGTATGTATTTGCCTTCAATTCCTTGCCTGCCAGGTATAGTAAATCAATCTTCTATACATCGCAACTACTAGTTCCTTCTTACATTGTCTCTAATGACTCCTTTTTATACATGCCAAAATCTGTTTGCGTTGCAACTTTTGGTTGTGTTGGTGGCAAATGGGCGGGTTAGGTCAAATTTGGATGGGTTGAAAATGGGTAATAATTCAATCTGTTCATATTTGATATGGGTAAAAATGGATTGAGTAACGAATGGGTTGGGTAAAATACTAGTTTACTCATATTTTCATGAGTAAATAGTACTCTACTTAAGAATTCAACATGAATTTTTTTTTTGTCTTTTTTTAGATGAAAAATGTTGAAAATGCTTCATTTAGTTTTATTGTATCATAAAAGCCAAAAAAGAAAAATCCTATAACTTTTTAATATAAAATAAATTTATGTAATAACAAGGGGAAAATATTTTTAATTTCAAAGTAAATGAATATTTGCATTATAGGACTAAAACGTACTTAATGAACTTTAAGCAATGTCAATACTAATACATGATTTGCTTATTTTACGTACTTAATGAACTTTAAGCAATGTCAATACTAATACATGATTTGCTTATTTTACACTATTATTTATTATCCAATATAAAATTAAATAAATAAAAAAGTATAATTATAATTAACAAAAGAAATGTACATTTAAAATATATATATTTTTGGAGGGTCAAAGACTTCACTTTTTCAATTATAGAGAAAAATAATTAGTTCTACAGAAAAACATAAAAAAAGAAGAGAAGTTACAATATTTTTAGTGATATCATGAATGTTGAGTGAATAAAATTTAGAAGCTTAACCCATTTGGCTAATCCATAGTTTACCCATATTTTTATGGGTTGAATATGGGTATCAACCCATATTTTACCCATGTAAAAAATCACTCACCCAACTCATTAAAATATGGGCAGGTTATCAAAATATGGACTCATTGTGTCACTCCAATCTAATTTGTTGGATTGGTCCTCACTATAGTCACCCAAGAATATTCAATGGACAAGTGTTTATGGGTTTCAACACATACAATCTTCCTCACACAAATATTGTATATCAGTGTCTATTGATATGTGCATTTTTTGAAGTCTATCTTTAGTGAGCATCGCTCCTGATATGCCAGCCATAATATAAACCTCTGTTTAGGCAACATGATAGAATTTTAGATTAGGTCTGTCCCAGGCAATTTGTACATTACCCAATTTAAGATTTCGTAGGATCTTTTTTTGGAGTATTTAAGGTGCATATTTTGGAATGCATTTATGCACTCATATTTATTTATGAAGTGCATTATGTGAATTATTATGAAGATTATTATTGAAAGATTAAGAATATTATTGGACCTTCAGTAAGCCTTTTTCTTTTTTGGTTTCCACTTATTCGGTATCCATATTAGGGCCTCGACTGAATTAGAATCGCGCGATTGAAGCCTTCTTGTTATGGATCTTCTTTATTAAACAACAACAAAAGCAACATATCCAGTAAAATTTCACAAGTGTTGTTTAGAGAGGGTAAATTGTACGTAGGCTTTACCAATATTTTGTGGAGGCAAAGAGGTTGTTCTCGGAATGTCTTCGACGCTCATGTGCAGCAAGGTCAGGTATAAGGTATAAAGAGGAAGAAAACATAACAACTAATAAGAGAAGCATTGCAGAGCCTACAAGAAAGGAATAAGTGTTGGGTATAGCAAGAGTTAATGGGAAATGGAGGGAAGATGAAAAGAGGAATTGCAAAAGATTCTCTTATGCTTTAAGTGAAGACATTTCTCCCTCATTGATGGTGGAAAGAAAAATAAAAGTGTTTAAATAGAGAAACACTTCTATTAGTTGTTAAAAGAGTTGGAAAGAGGGACCCCCTCACGCCGTCGTCGTCGCTCGCTCGGCTTCGGCTTCGGAAAATGATCGAGAGATTATTTTTGGACAAAGTTAGTTTATTTAATTATTTACTTAATTAATTAAATAGCCAAAACGTTTTAATTATTTAGTTAATTAACCGAAATGTTCCGACCCGATTCGGATCCGAGCGACCCGTTTTATTTAAAACACTTTTCCGTTTTAATTTAAATTTCCCGCCGTTGGAGATGACTGTACTGAAAGGTTGCAACTTTCAGGAACAGCCATGACCGTTTGAAAGGTTGCAAACTTTCATAAATGGTCGTTTGATTTCTGAAAGGTTGCAACCTTTCGGAAACAGTTCCTCTTGCCTATAAATACCAGTGATTCTTCAGACTTT
>JAJONR010006546.1:0-31236 GCA_029582245.1 Solanum etuberosum
GTTAAATGAATAGTTTAAAATTCTCAAACCAACTTCATCAACTAATCAGGAATGACTCTTCATAACTATCGATAGGGGTAAAAATGATAATCTTATAGTTAAATGAATAGTTTAAAATTCTCAAACCAACTTCATCAACTAATCAGGAATGACTCTTCATAACTATCGATAGGGGTAAAAATGATAATCTTATAGAGATTTCAAAAAAATTATTTTCCGGGTCATTACAGAAAACAGATTTAGTCCCTAGTTAGGATTTCTAACTTTTTTCAAAGAACCAAAATAATTGAATTTTAAATGCCATTCAATTTTATAAATAACTGTACTACAGTTTATATTGGACTCAAACTTAGCTTTAATGTGATTGATTACTAATAAACTCAAACTTAGCTTATTTGTCGCTAAGATTTTGCTATGGCAGCCAAATGCTGAGACAACACTCAAGACTCAAACACAGACAAAAGTATATCAATTCGCTGATAGCATCAATGTAGTTAAAGAAGAAAAATGGGAACTCTTAACTTTTTTAAACTCATGCTCAGAGGTATTTCATTACTTAATATATAGACCACAAATCTGTAAATACACAATAAAGGATGACTATTTTTCCCCACAGGGTTGATTAGAACTATTGAATATTGGGAAAAAAATTTATGTTCGGTAAGGTAAATAGTTTATAAGGAAAGTAGTATTAGAGTGACTTGGAACGTGCACGATTTTCTCTTTGTCGTTAGAGTCTTACAACCATTTCCCCCCTTTCTTCAAATTTTTAGCAACTCAATTTCTTTTTAATTAGAAAAAAATAGATGAAATTTTTGAAGTACGACATGACTAATAGCTCTGATGAATTGGACAATAACACTGTTTGTAAAGATACAATTTTAGTTATGAATGAAAATATGTAGGTTACCAAAAAAAAAGATAGTGGAATTACAAGTTTTCACAGGACGACTTTAAGATTGTTGCTTATCAACAGAAATGGAATGAAGAATCTAAATTACCTCCATACTACATTAAAGAAAGGACATGAAATCAAAGATGTGTCAAGAAACATGTAGTGTCTTTCCTGCTCGCTAAATCATTAATGATATTTCGGAAAATGTCCAAAGAAAAGAATCATTAGACAGTTAGTCCATTATTATTATACTAACAAAGAACTACATGTAATAAATTTTCACTCTACTTTTAAGAAATATCGAATGAGGATTTTCAATATAATTCTATTTTCTTTTATCTCTTGATCGTTCTGCGAATAAAGTCTCATGTCATTTTCTTTATATCTTTCTTGAAAGTGCCAAAGTTCTATGTTCTACCGAGGGGTTATTCCTTTCTCAAGGATGCGAGAATTATTATGATTGCAATCATGTAATCAAAGATTGGAAACTTATTCATCCTCATCAATATTACCATGGATTTATTCAAGTTTTTATTCTTGCATTTGATCCTCGGGATAATATTGAATAATATTATCACATTGTCACTGCAGTCCCTCCTTCTGATCATCCCATTCACTTATTTGAGATTTACTCATCTCAATCTAATTCTGGGAGGTGCTCTTCCTAAAGTTATCTTAGGTAGAAGATACAATTGTTATTAGGGGGAGATATTATATGAGGGTCATGACTTACTGGAATACAACATCAAATGATGTACCTGCATCTAATGTGAAAAATGAGATCACAATAGAATATGAGTTATGCTATGTAAGTATATATAATGACTGTGGGGATATTTTTATATTTATTAGCTATATATGAAGGAATGAAAATGTGTAAGTGCAGTGCGTACGTAAATCTTGGACACAAAAAATCTTGAGAAAATTTTCTTCATTAACAGTGGTATTGTGTCGTTGTGCGTACTACCTTGTATTAAGTTTTTGAAAGACGTTATGGTTATCTACATTACTAAAGGATATATCCTTATCACTTCAGGGATCCTAAGGTTGAGACTCTCATGAGTACAGGACAATGAAATCCTCAGAGAAGATTCAAACCCTTTAAAAACAGTCTCGATATGTACATGAGTTGAAGAATTAGTGACCTTGATGATAATTTCGATTGTTTTCAAGTAGAAAACCTTTTGCATGTTCTTTGTTAAAGCATATACTTTCTCCTTTCATTAGAACTCCTAGACAATGGTGAAGCATAAAATATATGAAGTTCTAATAAAAGGATAAAATATATGCTTCAACATAGAACACGAGAAAAGTTTTCTACTTGACAACAATAGAAAATACCATCAAGGGCACTAATTCTTCACCTCATGTTACATAATGAGGTTGTTTATGTAGGGTAGAATCCTCTTTATGTATTTAGGTGTCCTTGACTCATGAGAGTCTCAACCTTCTTCTCTCTCAAGCGATAAGGATATATCCTTTCAGTTCTGTAGATCACCACATTATCGATAGCACTGTTAATACAAGGTGGTATGCTACATGACACAACACCATAGTTAATAAATAAAATTTTCTCAAATGCTAGCTTCACAAGACTTCTTATGTGCAAGATTTGCATACACTACACTTCACACATATGTACTTTCCTCCATATATATTTAATATAAAAAAACATTCCAGAGTCATTATAAGCCGTTTGAAAGCATAAATCATCTTCTATTTGAGTTTAGATACCATAAATCCGGGTTGAAAAGATATTTAAAACTGTTGTGATCTCATTTTTCACATTGAATGCAAGCACATAATTTGATGTTTTATTCTAGTAAGACATTCCCTTCATATAACATTCTACCAATAACAAATGTATTTTTAACGCAAGACGGCCTAAAGAAGAGCACCTCTTAAGATTTTGATTGAGATGGGTAAATCTCGAATAAAATAATTTGCTGACCAAAATAAGGTATTGTAGAGACAATATTACCATGATGATCAAATTCAAGAATAACAGCTGGAACAAATTCATGATAATACTATTGAGGATGGATAAGTTTCTAGTCTTTGAGTATAGGATTATAAACACAATAATTCTCCCACCCCTAACAAAGGGATAACCCACTACTAGAACTTCAAACTTTGATCCTTTTAGGAAAGAAACCAAAGCAAGGACCGGGAACTCCATTTGCAGAATAATCCAGAGATTAATAAAAAGAATTAGATTGATATTCAATATTCATTGTTCGATAAAATTAGCCTGAAAGTGTCAGGGATGAAGTGCTTTGCTGGTATGATAAAAATGGACAAAACTACAATAATTATTTAGCATGGATGAAAGTCACTACAAATTTGTTTGCACAACTATGATATTCATGTCTTCCCTTCTAATATAGTCTGCATGCAGGTAATTTAGATTCATCATTCCATTTCAGGTGATAAACAATAGTTTTAGAGATATCCTATGAAAACTTTTGAATCTCAATTCCCTTTTGTTCAATCATGTTATCATCCGATTCATAAGATATATTAATCACATCATACTTCCAAGATTTCATTTATTTTTTAATTCGTAGGTAATTGACTTGCTGAAAAATCAAGGGGAATGGAAAAAATGGTTGCAAAACTATTGCAGTGATGAGAAAAATCATGCACGAACCAAATCATTTCAATACTATTAAGTTATAAAATACCTCAGAACATAGGTTTATATAAGCTAAGAGTATTTTTCCTCCTACCTCCTTAATATCATTGATGCTCTCAATCAACATATTTAGATACTTCTATCATTATTTGACTGCTGAATATTGTGCCTGCTTTTGGATATAACATAGAAACCAAATCTATAAATAATGTTATGCTTTTAACTAAATTCGATATCGTGACCATTTGATGTGAATGTTTTTGATTGCTGATATATTTTCCTTTTTTCTCTTACTAGAAAATTCGTCAGAAAAAAATGCACCTCAAAAGAAAGAGTTTCTTGCCAATGTAAGAAAATTAAGTGAATTCATTATGTTATAGTTTGAAAGTGTAACAAAGCATACAATTTTTTTTATAATAGGACTAGTTCTTTGAATATAAACCAAGTCATCAAACATGTCATATATATAGATTTGGTTTCTAAACTGTTAAAAAATGTTCTATTTATTAGTTAGTTAGAAATTAGTTATTGATCTAACAAAATTAGTTATATCATTTATTTCCTATTGTGAGTATTTAATTTCTGTATTTGATTTTCTAACGCATTGTTGATATTTTGTATTCTGCATTCTGCCTTGTATTTTCTACTACATTCTTGAAATTTTGCTTCCGTTTTCTATCTTCTTGAAAGTCTGCCTTTACTGAAATTCCTGGAATTCTATTTTTTTTTAAAATCCTGCCTTACACTATTTTATATTTGCTTTTTACTCGATGTCTATATTCTTTGTTCATTGTTTATTTCTGCCATTGTTCGTGATTTCTGGGTGAAAATCTACCCTCTTTGTTTGTTATTTCTCTCTAGTCGTTGCTCCTTGTCTTTTTAGTATTAATATTTATACTTGCTTATTTTATTGTATGCATTTAATTAATTTAGTGTATACCCTGAATTGTTTCTTGTTTGTAGTTTTGTTAATCGGTCTTAGACTTTCTGCTTGATTCAGTAGTTTTAGTAACTTCCTGTTTTATTTACATCTTGTCTAGTTACATCTCTCTAGTGGCTTTGGGGAATGATGGTGGACTAGGGTCATGTCTTCGGTAGAGGCCGGGGGCGAGGGAAAGTGGTGGTACGTGGGTTCAGAGTTCTCCTAAACTAAGAGTAGTGCTATTAACGAGAAAGTCCATAGACTTTGTAAAGATTCTCAAGAAAAGGATGACACTAATACAGAAGTTGCTTTTGGCAACAATTATTCGGAGGCAATAAGTTAATTGCCAATAATTTATATTTTATATCGAAGTATCCTCGGCAATTTAACATTAACTGGAAATGATAAAAAAGTTTGTGGCAATAGAAGGGAGTAACCATCAAATACTAAAATTGATCTCAACTCCAAACACTCTTTACCTTTCCCTCCATTAAATTTAGGCCCATCTTCTTCCTTCATCTCAGCACAATACTCAGACATCAAACCCTACCTTCATCATATCTTATTCTAAAATCAAAGCCTAAATATCAAAATCGTGAAAAATCCTAGGCTACATTTGAAACTTTTGTCTCAATTATTTTGTGATGGATTTGATCTTGAATGAGTGAAGTGGCATATTCTTTGTAATTGGTTTGGTAAGATGTTTCTCACTTTCAATTTGTCAGTTTGTTTTCTTAAGTAGTTATGCTCTGTTACTAATTTCAAGGGAAGACACACTCACCAAATTTTCAGTGTTATGATTCGTTGTTTGGCTAGATATTTTGATTTTAGGGTTTAGATTGCACTAATAAAGCAAAATAATGTTGTTTATCCTGTTTCTATGGTAATTGTTGTGGTATTCTTCTATTTTATCGTATTTTGATGATAATTTCTTTGGAGGATCTGAAAAGTTTACATGTAATGCTTGTTCTCTATTTAAGGTTTCACATTTTCCCTTTTTTTAGTCTTTTTAACCTTTTTGTTTTGTGATTGTTTGTCTTATATTCTGCATATAAGGGGTTTTGTCTATGATCTTTTCATTCTTTATAATAGTTTGGATCTTTTAGGAACTAGCTTTCTTGCTAGAAAGTGCAAGATCTCTGTTTTCAATGGTAATTGTGTAGGTACAGAGGTGTTTCCACCAAAAGCATGCTAAATAATGAAATAACCCAAAAGTGGACTCACTTTTAAGTCCATTTTCATTATATACACCTGAATCATAGATTCATTTCACTAACTCAATGAACATGGTAATATGATTGTAATCCTACTCATAAGTAGCTCCAGATCACTTGAAAGGGATGATTAATTGAAAACATTATAAAAAATAAACAACAAGAAATGACATAAATCAAGTTTAATCCAACTTTAGTATAGAAATTATTTGTTGTTTGCCTGTGTGTTCTTCCCTTCTTTCTTATCAATTGATCTCATGTTGGTCATTAGGTTTAGGTAATAGTTAACCTTTTTAAATTTACATGGTAAAATAAGTGAAGAGTTACACTTATGTGATAATCTGATAAACTTTTAAAAATCACCCAATTCTTGTGCATTTCCTTCCTTCAGATACTTCAAAATATTTTGATAATCACATTTATGAAATTATTAAGATGCAAATTGCAGAATGTTACTGTCACACTTGGATTTCTAATTGGATAAAACTTATTATGGATTGAAATTCTAATTTTTTTTTCATATTTTGATAAAAAGGCATGATTTCAAAATGTTGAACTTAATTTCAGTGTTTAATTTTGTAATGAACCATCTCTAAAATCAAAATTACTTTATTTTACTGTGTTTCACTTATCCTGTCTAGATGGTCCTATTAATATTGAGTGCGATATTATTTTACCTGCAATTTGAAGACAACTAATGTACTTGTTATATGCCTAAGAACCTACTATTTTTTATGTTACAACTATGATATATGCTAGGACAACATTAATATGGTATCACAAGAAATCATGAACAAAAATATTTGAAATTTTGAGATTTATAGTTTGAGCATGATACTAAAGAAATAGGTCTTTTACTTTGACTTTTCTAGTCATGGCTACATAAAAGGCCTCACTTTATATACATGAACAATAATAAATCAATTCTGATATCTCTATGCGTATAAAACTATTGTATTGATATTGTCCTTCCTTCTCTTATTAAGTTGTCGTAGATGCAGTGATGTGCCTTTACTATATTTTTCTGGTTCATTTCCTCTTCTTCACCAACCTCACTAACACCTGATACATTCTCAATTTTTTTTATAATTATCCGCGTCCATTGGATCTGGTATAGATTTATACATGATAGCCTACTAATTAATTTCTTATCGTCACACTTGGAGAAATTACACTCCCTTTTTGCCTATCTAAAGCCATGTATAAGATTACCATGTTGTCCACTCGTCCCAACTGCATTAGGCATCAGCTATGGAGTTAATAAATTATGATTTTTCTCTTTAGGAATCTCTATTGTTTGCTTAGTACTCTATTCACTAATATGAGTCATTTTTTCTCATTTTAGGTTGACGCTGACTGTTATACGCTTCATATAATACAAATCTTTCTTTACTTGTTCAATTTTTTTTGATCAACTAAGTCGCCCTCTTGTTATATCTTTTCTCTGGTTATTTTAGTATTTAAAGTTAAAACTTCTATGAACAAAGAGAACACTGAATATAGTTCAAAATTACATATTTACTTTAGGGTAGCAGTAAAATTATTGTAGTTTTAAGATTGAAATAGGTCAAACTGATTATTGAAGTAAGATTGTGTCGTATAATTTAGAAAGAGGTAGTACAATTAGTTGTTGATTGAGATTGATAAGTAGCTTAGCGAAACTCATCTTTCAGGTTTTGGAATTCAGAAATAACATTTTATGTGAGACCATCTATTCTAGTCTTAGTGCATGCACATGTTTACTAAAAATTATATTTGTAGTTGCATTTTCTTTTTTAGTTTCTTATGTTGCTGCATTTTGTTTCATTTTTTTTTCTTTCTGCATTTTTAAATGGTTCTTTTTTGTTGTTGAATTTTTCTTTCCTTTATCGCTGCTATTGAGTTTTTCATATTGTCATGTAATAAGTTAATTTTTAATTATCTCTTCCTTTGGTATCTGTTGTAGTTTTCCTAAAATTGAATATCTGAAATTGCTTGAGATATAACAATACTTACAATATTTTTACCTATTATATTTCACCTGTTGACATATTTATTTACTATTTCAGGTCATACGGTTTGATGTTCGACAATTTAGCAGATGCAAGATTTTATTATGAAGAGTTGCAAAATTAGTTGAAGACTACAATTCGATAGGATTGGTTGTATATTAACATTAGTTATTTAGTTAAAATAATATTACTTTATTTTAAAAATTGTTGTGACTATAATATTTTTTATTGGAGTTTGGTCATATTTAATTAGATATATTATATTTTTATGATTAATTAGTTATATGTTATGTTGCTTCGATCATTTTTTGATGAATGTTGTCATTATTTATTTTCATACACGTCAATTTAATTTTGATATACAAGATATAATAATAGACGCTAAAAGAGAAAATTAAGATGTTTTCACACGGTTATTGTAGCCATTACACTTTCTCAAAACAATTGTTGTTAAAGATATTTACTTTTACTAGCTATTCTAATTGCCGCTATATTGTAGTCATCACACTTTCTCAAAACAATTGTTGTTAAAGATATTAACTTTTATTAGCCATTCCAATTGCTGCTAAAGTTACTTACATTTATCGACAATTTAAGTCAATTAGTGACCGAAAAAATGGTCGATAACACAACATAATAAGCTATCCTTACATTGCATTTAGTAGCCATCATAATGGCCACAAACAATTGCCATTATAGCTTGCGACTTTTTGCGGCAATAAAATATACCTTTACCAGCATTCATCTAAATGGCCGCGAAAGGCTTTAGCGACCCCAACAATAACGGCCAAAAGCAAATGGCCGGTAAATGCTATAGCGGTAATTGTTATTGCCGCTAATGTCCTTTATTATTGCCGCTAAATTCCATTTTTGTTGTAGTGTGATAAATATAACTTGTGTATAGGATACCAAATGGGAAGGTACCAAGGCATGGGAGGGACAAGTTTAAGTTGTGGAAATCATGAGTATCAAGAGATAGAAACGAAGTAGGTATTTTAGTTGATGGGGATCTTCGAGAGCCAGTGCTGGAGGTTAGGAGAATCAATGATAGGATGATGATGATTAATCTAGTTGTTGGTGGGTTTATTTGAACATTATTAGTGCTTATGCGCCTCAAGTGGGTTTTAACAATGAGGTCAAAACGCTCTATTGGGTGGATTTGGATCAGGTAGTGAGAGGTATACCAAACACAGAGAAGATTTTCATTGGTTGAGACATTAATGGTCAAATCGGGGAAGCTTCTAGTGATTTTGATGATGTTCATGGAGGCTTTTGTTTTGGGGAGCGGAATGGAGGTGGAGAATTGCTTATGGATTTTGGTAAAGATTTTGAGTTAGTTATTGCTAACTCATACATGGCAGAACCACTTTGTAACACCCCGAATTCGAGAGAGACCAAAAATGCAGAATTTCAGAAGTTGCAGGTGCCACCGACGAGGCCAAACCACGGCCCGTGTTCTGAACCACGGATCGTAGGTAGGGTCCGTGGCTGGTCAACCAGAACTACCCAGAAAAAACCTCGACCTATGGACCGTAGGTGGGACCACGGTCCGTGGTCCAGGGCTGTGGTTCAGACCCTCAGTTCTCAGCTCCCAGATGCCAAACGACGGCTGACAGGACGGACCGTCAGTCGACCTACGGTCCGTTGGTCATGCCCGTCGTTGGCCCCAACAACTTTTAAGTTAGGGTCATTTTGGTCTTTTTCCCTATGCGTTGGACATCAGGACTACGTCCTTTAACACCTAAACTACGTAGTTTTGATCATTTTAAGCCTAGTAACTTAATCAGAACCTACCCTAAGCGATTCATTCACCTAAAATTCATCAAACTTAGAGCAAAAAAGGAGAAAAGAGTCGACCAAGACCTCTTCAAGAACGCAACAAGTTTTCTTCAGTTCCAGCCTCAAAATCGAAAGATTTCTCCGTGAAATTCGTCACCAGGTATGTGAGATTTCACTAGTGGCTTCCTTCACTAGGTCCCTAGAATTCAGTCAGATTCTTGATTCGTTATATCTTGCTTAGACCTAGGGTTTTTAAAACCTTAGATATTAGTTCTGATTCAGCTGTTATAGTATTCTTAATCAGATTATCATGTTTTCTTGGAATCATTGCTTAGTTCCTTGCATGAAACTCAGAACCCTAGTTGTGTAGATTCATTTAGTTCATAAATTACACTAGCTAACAGATATACATGCCTCAGATTTCGAATGTTTCATTATCAGTACTCAAATGTTGCATTCTCAGTTAGCATGTCAGAATATTGAGTTAATCCAGTATTTCAGTTAAGTTGTGTCATACACATTCTAGTTGGGAGTAGGCTTAGCACCGAGTTGGACTAGGGTTTAGCGTACCCTCATAGTCCCAGAACTACATGCCCCTATAGGTTATAACTCCCCTATGTGGGCATCAGATTTAGTGATCACGTCAGTCATGCCTTTATACCCCTGGCAAGGTATATTGGGTCCTCTCGATGGGGCGTATATAGCAGACTCCACGTTTAGCTCACGTGGTTTTATGTCGGTTATTAGTAGCTCCCACAGTCAGACTTTAGTGCATTCGACCAGGATTTCAGTTTATACTTCGGTATTCAGTCAGTATGTCATATTTAGGATTTAGTACTTGGTCATTGCATTCAGTTCAACTTTTCAGTATATTGCAGCATGTATATTCATATTCAGTTATATCATTGCTCAATTACGCTTTGTTCAGTTTATATGTTTGTTCAGCTATATTCCATATCCTGCATGCTCAGTATATTCTAAGTACTGACGCATACTCTGCGCTACATCATTTCATGATGTAGATTCAGATACTCAGCATCCAGATCACGCATAGATCGGTTCCCGATACGCAGTTCAGCAGCTTTAGTCGTGAGTCCTCATACTTCGAGGACAATAGACATGTTTTTCACATTCAGTCTTTTATTTATGTTTCAGTTTTACTAGAGTTAGCTGGGGGCATGTCCTAGAAACTCTAGTCAGTTAAAGGCTTTTCCAGACATAGTATTAGATTCAGCTTTAGTTTTGAGTGATTTTTCAGTATCACTAAACTCTTAGTACTTTATATATAATCAGATCAATATTGGGTATTCCCCACCATTCAGTTATCTCTTATTTTAAGCTTCCGCATAGTATCTCTTTATTCGGTTTTTTTAGTATGCTTATGATATGCCAGCTCAGGGTTAGCTTGGGGTCACACGTGATCCTAGATCCCGTGTTTACGTCAAGGGGTAGCCTCAGGGCATGACAAACTTGGTATCAGAGCATTAGGTTTAAGAGTCCTAAGATGTCTGAAAAGCCGCACTAAGTAGAGTCTCTTTCATGGGTTTGAAGTGCACCACATCTAATGAGAGGGAGGCTACGAACTGCTTTAGGAAAAATATCATTTTCTTGCTATTCTTATCGTGCGTAGGTATGATCTCATTTCTAATCCATCGTTATGCATTTCAGATCATGCCTCCTCGTAGCGCTTACCCAAGGAATGCTAATGCACGCAACGCTACCGCAGCTCCTCCTGTCCCAGACCATGAGGTTTGGAATCTAGAGTTTCGGAATGCTATCCAGCTCTTGGCTTAGAGTGTGGCCAACCAGAACAATCAGCAGGTTCCAGTTCCTACTAATAAAAATGATGGATCAGTGGTAGCTAGAGTTCAAGATTTTGTTCGGATGAATCCTCTTGAGTTTCTAGGGTCAAAGGTTGGTGAGGACCCATAAAACTTCATTGATGAGGTTAAGAAAATCTTTGGAGTGATGCAAGTGACTAGTAATGATAGGGTATAGTTGACATCTTACCAGCTTAAGGATGTAGCTCACATTTGGTTTACTCAGTGGAAAGAAAACAAGGGTACGGATATAGTTCCTATGACAGGAGTGTTTTACTGGAGCTTCTCTAGACAGGTTCTTCCGAAGGGAGTTGAGAGAAGCTAAGACACAAGAGTTCATGAATTTGAGACAAGGTACCATGTCAGTGCAAGAGTACTGGCTGAAGTTCACTCAGCTCTCCAGGTATGCTCCACATATGGTTGTTGATTCGAGGGAACAGATGAGTAAGTTTCTATTTGGGGTATCCGACTTGGTGAAAACAGAGTGTAGGAATGCTATGTTGCTAGAAGATATGAATATCGCTAGGCTTATGACTCATGCTTAGCAGGTTGAGGGAGACAAGCTTAGGGAATTGGCTAAGGACAACAAAACGGTTAGAATAGGTAACTATGAGTACTCTCAGCAGAAATCGAGTAGTGGAAATCGCTCACAGTTTCAGCAGAAGTCTACAGCCCCAGAACCTTCATCAGCTAGTGCTCCATCCCCCAGGTTTTGACAGGATTAGAAAGGTAGGGCATCAGGGTCTAAGTCTCAAGGGAGTAATTCAGGTAACAGGACTTACCCAACTTGTCCAAAGTGTGGTAAGAACAATTCGGGCGAGTGTCTTGCAGGCAAGGAATGGTGCTTTGGGTGTGGTCAGTCTGGCCATAGGTTGAAAGATTGTCCTTCTTCCAGATAGGGGCAATGAGGTAACAATAATAGGTCCCAGTCTACCGCTCCAGCAGCACCAACAGGTCGCCCAACTCAGCAGGGTGCTTTATCTAGTACAGGTAGCGGTCAGCTCCAGAATAGGTTGTATGCTCTCCCGGCTCGCCAGGATCAGGAAGATTTTCCTGATGTGGTCACTGGTATGTTACGAGTCAATCATTTAGATGTTTATGCATTGTTAGATCCAGGGGCTACATTGTTATTTGTAACTCTTATATAGCGGCAAACTTCGGTGTCGATCCAGAAACTCTTTCAGAACCCTTCTCAGTCTCTACTACAGTTGGTGACCCAGTTATAGCTAGACGGGTATATAGAAATTGCCCTGTCACAGTCTCTTAGAAAGTCACCTCAGCAGATCTTATAGAGTTAGAAATGGTATATTTTGATATCATTCTAGGCATGGATTGGTTACATTCCTATTATGCCTTGGTCGATTATAGAACTAGAGTCGTTCGGTTTCAGTTTCCAAATGAGTCAGTCTTAGAGTGGAAGGGTAGTAGCTCAGTGCCTATGGGTCGATTCATTTCTTACCTTAAGGCCAGTAAAATTATCTCTAACGGGTATGTCAATCATCTTGTTTGGGTTAAGGATTAAACCTCCGAAACCCCAACTCTTGAGTCAGTCCCAGTAGTTAATGAGTTTCCAAAAGTGTTTCCAGAATATCTTCCTGGAGTTCCTCCCGAAAGGGAAATCAACTTCGGAATAGATCTCCATCTAGATACCTAGCCTATTTCGATCCCTCCTTACAGAATGGCTCCAGCTGAGCTTAAGGAATTGAAAGAACAATTGAAAGACCTACTATATAAGGGCTTTATCAGACCTAGTATTTCCACATGGGGTGCTCCAGTGTTGTTTGTGAAAAAGAAAGATGGTTCTCTCAGAATGTGCATTGACTATCGGCAGTTGAACAAAGTCACAATCAAGAATAAGTATCCCATCCCTAGGATTGATGACTTATTTGACCAACTTCAGGGTGCTAATTGCTTTTCTAAGATAGACATCAGATCCGACTATCATCAGCTCAGAGTCAGAGATATTGACATTCCGAAGACAGCCTTCAGAACTCGGTATGGTCATTATGAATTTGTAGTTATGTCTTTTGGACTAACAAATGCTCCTGCATGTTTCATGGACTTAATGAACAGGGTGTTCAAACAGTATTTGGACTTATTCGTTATTGTCTTTATTGATGATATCCTCATTTATTCATGGAGTGAGGAGGAGCATGCAACTCATTTGAGTGTCGTCCTGTAAACTCTCAATGATCGCCAGTTATTCGCTAAGTTTAGCAAGTGTGAATTCTGGTTAAAGTCCGTCACTTTCCTTGGTCATGTGGTATCCAGTGAAGGAATCCAAGTGGATTCTCAGAAAATAGAGGCAGTGAAGCAGTGGCCTAGACCCACCTCTCCAACAGATTTCAGAAGTTTCTTGGGTTTGGCCGGTTACTACATGAGGCTTGTTGAAGGATTTTCATCCATAGCTTCCCCATTGACCAAGTTGACTCAGAAAAAGGTTAAGTTTCAGTGGTCAGATGAGTGTGAGAAAAGCTTTGCAGAATTCAAGACTAGGTTGACTACAACTCCTGTCTTGCTTTACCAGATGGTTCAGACGGTTATGTAATTTATTGTGATACATCCAGGCTCGGTATGGGTTGTGTGTTGATGCAGCGAGGCTAGGTCATAGCTTGTGCTTCTAGACAGCTTAAGGTACATGAGAAGAACTACACGACTCATGACCACGAGCTTGCAGCCGTAGTATTTTCCCTAAATATTTGGAGACATTACTTGTATGGTGTTTACATAGATGTGTTCACAGACCATAAGAGCCTTCGGTATGTGTTCACCCAGAAAGAGTTGAATCTTCGTCAGAGGAGATGGCTTGAATTCCTCAAAGACTATGATATGAATGTGCTTTATCATCCCGACAAGGCCAATGTAGTAGCTGATGCTCTTAGCAGATTATCTATGGGTAGTGTAGCACATGTTGAGGAAGAAAGGAAAGAATTAGAAAAATATGTTCACCGGTTTGCTCGCTTAGGAGTTGGTCTTACGGACATGTCAGACGGTGGTGTGATAGTTTAGAATAGATCACAATCTTCATTAGTAGCGGAGGTTAAAGAAAAACAAGATAGTGATCCTCTGTTACTTCAGTTGAAGGGTGCAGTTCATCAGTAGAAAGTAGAGGTTTTCTCCTAAGGGGGAGATAGTGTGCTTCGTTATCACAGTCGATTATGTGTTCCTAATGTGGGTGAGTTGAGGTAGCAGATCCTTACAGAAGCCCATAATTCCAGATATTCTATTCATCCAGGTGCCACTAAGATGTATTGTGATCTGCGAGAAGTCTTTTGGTGGAACGACATGAAGAGAGACATAGCAGATTTTGTGGCTAAGTGTCCAAATTGCCAACAGGTTAAGGTAGAACATCAGAAACCAGGAGGTTTGACTCAAGAGATCAACATTCCTACATGGAAGTGGGAAGTGATAAACGTGGATTTCATTACAGGTTTACCTCATACTCACAGACAACATGACTCCATTTGGGTAATAGTAGACAGAGTTACTAAGTCTGATCACTTCTTAGCTGTCAAGACTACAGATTCAGCGGAGGACTACGCTAAACTCTACATCCATGAGATAGTCAGGTTGCATGGGGTTTCTTTGTCTATCATCTAAGATAGAGGTCCTCACTTTACCTCTCATTTTTGGAATTCATTTCAGAAAGTTCTTGGTACCCAGGTAAATCTCAGCACAACATTTCATCCACAGACGGATGGTCAAGTAGAGTGAACCATTCAGACCTTAGAGGACATGTTGAGAGCATGTGTGATCGACTTCAAGGGCAGTTGGGATGATCACCTTCCTCTTATAGAATCACCTACAACAATAGTTACCATTCCAGCATTCAGATGGCCCCTTATGACGCATTATACGGGCATAGATGCAGATCTCCGATTGGTTGGTTTGAAGTAGGTGAAGCAGCATTGATTGGGCCAGATTCGGTTCATTAAGCTATGGAAAAAGTTCAGCTCATCGGAGATAGACTAAAAACAACTCAGAGTCGTCAGAAGTCCTATGCAGATGTGAGGAGAATGGACTTAGAGTTCGAAATTGATGATTGGGTTTTTCTGAAGGTGTCACCTATGAAGGGGGTGATGAGATTTGGCAAGAAAGGGAAGCTCAGTCCGAGATATGTAGGTCCTTAGAAAATCCTGAAAAGGGTTGGAAATGTGGCATATGAGTTAGAGTTACCGGCAGAACTACTAGCAGTCCATCCAGTCTTTCCCATTTCCTTATTGAAGAAGTGTGTGGGTGATCTAGCATCTATAGTACCATTAGAGAGTGTGGTTGTGAAGGATAGTCTCACTTATGAAGAGCAGCCAGTTGAGATACTTGACGGTCAGGTTCGTAGGTTGAGAAATACAAAAGTCACTTTAGTGAAGGTTTTGTGGAGGAGTCAGTCCGTAGAGGGAGCTACTTGGGAAGCAGAAGCAGCCATGAAGGCCAAGTATACTCATCTCTTTCCTTCCTATTCCGTTTCAGCTTGAGGTAATAGTTCCTCTCCAGTCTCTCAGTTTACTCTTGCGTAAATTCAGTCTTAGTATAATGTTCTTTCAGTTAGTCTTGAATTTTCAGCATATTTGCATGATCTTAGAACTCAGTTAAATCAGAAATCAGTTTCTAGTACTTAGTGGTAGGGATTGCAGCTCCTTCCCTCCATTCTCAGCTAGTTTAGAGTTCATTTGAGGAAGAATGTTCCCAAAGGGGAGATAATATAACACCTCAAATTCGAGAAAGACCAAAAATGCAGAATTTCAGACATTGCAGGTGCCACCGATGAGGCCAAACCACGGCCCGTGGTTTGAAACACGGACTGTAGGTAGGGTCCGTGGCTGGCCAGCCAGAACTCCCCAGAAAAAAACTCGACCTTCGGGCGGACCTACGGACCGTAGGTGGGACCACGGTCTGTGGTCCAAGGCCGTGGTTCAGATCCTCAATTCTCAGCTCCCAGATGCCAAACGACAGCTGACAGGACGGACCGTCAGTCGACCTACGATCCGTCGGTCATGCACGTTGTTGGCCCCAACAACTTTTAAGTTAAGGTCATTTTGGTATTTTCCCCTATGTGTTGGACATCTAAACTACGTCGTTTAACCCCTAAACTACGTAGTTTTGATCAGTTTAAGCCTAATAACTTAATCAGAACCTACCCTAAGCGATTCATTTGCCTAAATTTCATCAAACTTAGAGCAAAAAAGGAGAAAAGAGTCGACCAAGCCCTCTTCAAGAACGTAACAGGTTTTCTTCAGTTCTAGCCCCGAAATTGAAAGATTTCTTCGTGAAATTCGTCACCAGGTATGTGGGATTTCACTAGTGGGTTCCTTTCATCCACTAGGTCCCTAAAAGTCAGTCAAATTCTTGATTCAATATATCTTGCTTAGACCTAGGGTTTCTAAAACCTTAGATATTGGTTGTGATTCAGCTGTTATAGTATTCTTAATCAGATTATCATGTTTTTATGGAATCATTGCTTAGTTCCTTGCATGAAACTCAGAACCCTAGTTGTGTAGATTCTTTTAGTTCATGAATTACACTAGCTAGGTCAGATAAACAGATATACATGCCTCAAATTTCGAATGTTTCATTATCAATACTCAAATGTTGCCTTCTTAGTTAGCATGTCAGAATATTGAGCTAATCCAGTATTTCAGTTAAGTTGTGTCATACACATTCCAGTTAGGAGTAGGCTTAGCACCGAGTTGGACTAGGGTTCGGCGTACCCTCATTGTTCCAGAACTACGAACCCCCGTGGGTTATAAGTCCTCTCTATGGGCATCACATTTACTGATCACGCCACTCATGCTTTTATACCCCTGGCAAGGTATATTAGGTTCTCTCGATGGGGCGTATGCATCAGACTCCACGTTTAGCTCACGTGGTTTTATGTCGGTTATTAGTAGGTTCCATAGTCAGACTTTAGTGCATTCGACCAGGATTTCAGTTTATACTACGGTATTCAGTCAGCATGTCATATTCAGGATTTAGTACTTGGTCATTACATTCAGTTCAACTTTTCGGTATATTGCAGTATTTACATTCATATTCAGTTATATCATTGCTTAGTTATGCTTTGTTCAGGTTATATGTTTGTTCATCTATATTCCATATCCTACATGCTCAGTATATTCTATGTACTGATGCATACTCTGCGCTACATCCTTTCATGATGTAGGTTCAGGTACTCAGCATCCAGATCACGCATAGATCGGTTCCCGATCCATAGTTCAGCAGCTTCAGTGGTGAGTCCTCATACTTCGAGGACAATAGACATGTTTTTCACATTCAGTCTTTTATTTCAGTTTTAGTTTTGCTAGAGTTAGTTGGGGGCATGTCCCAGCAATTCTAATCAGTTAGAGGCTTTTCCAGACATAGTATTTGGATCAGGTTTAGTTTTAAGTGATTTTTCAGTATCACTAAACTCTTAGTACTTTATATATAATCAGATCAGTATTGGGTATTCCCCACCATTTAGTTATCTCTTATTTTAAGCGTCTGCATAGTATCTCTTTATTCAGTTGTTTTAGTATGGTTATGATATGATAGCTCAGGGTTAGCTTAGGGTTACTCATGATCCTAGGTCCCACATTTACTTCAAGGGTGTAGCCTCGGGGTGTGACACACTTGGAAACCTTTCGTAGCACGGTAGCTATGACTTAGATTACTTGCTCCTTAGGAAAAGTGATTAAAGACTTTGCAAGGATTCTATGGTTATTCCTAGTGAGAATATTACAACCATGTAGAAGATTTTGTGATGGACTTGGAGATTAAGAGACATAGGAGGAAGAAGATCTTATATGATAGAATGAGGTTTAAATTGGGTGGCTTCACCCCAGCTCTTTCTCAAGTGATGGGAGAGAAGTTTATTGGTGTGGGGTTTTGAGTAAATAGTGGTGATGTGAAAAAAATGTGGGATAAGGCAGATAGTTGCATTAGGGGAGTAGCTATAGATGTGCTAAGGGTATCGAGGGGTAATTTTTGTGGTCATCAAGGATATTAGTGGGGGGATGGAAAACTCCAAGCAAAGTGAAAATCAAGAAGGTAGCATAAACAAAGTTTGTGGAGTGCATGGACGAGGAAGAGAAGTGAAACCTTAAAGAGATTTATAAGAAAACAAAGGAAGAAGCGAAGTTAGTACTTACGAATACTAAGATGGAAACTTTCAAATGCTTGTATGTTGAACTAGGGGACAAAGGTAGGGATAAGCAGTTGTATAGGCTCGCGAAAGCGAGAGAAATAAAGGCTCATGACTTGGATCAGGTGAAGTGCATCAAATATGAGGAAGTGAATGTGTTGGTGAAAGAGACCTATATAAAGCAAAGATCGAAAGCATACTTCCACAAACTCTTAACCGAAAAATAGGATATACACATTACTAGGTGAATTGGCACACTCTGGAAGACCTTGTAACTTAGGGTACTCTAGGTGTTCTACAGTTTAGGAGGTTAAACATGCTCTTGGTAAGATGATTAAAGGAAGAGCGATCAGGCACGATGAGATTCCTATTCTTAAAGAGCACAAACAAGGTAGGTATGAAATGGTTGATTGAGTTATTTAATTCTATTATTACTATGGAAAAAATTCCTGATGAATGTAGGTGTAGTACAATGTTTCCATTTTACAAGAACAAGAGCAATATCCGAAAACTCAAACAATTACAGGGGTATTAAACTTCTAAGCCAAACTATGAAGGTTTGGGAGTGAGTGGTGGAGATAAGGGTGAAGGAAGGGGTGTCCATTTCAAAGAATCAATTTGGATTTATGCTAGGGAGATCGACTATTGAAGCCATCCGATTTAATTCTCAGAAATGGACACATCTTTCCTCAACCTTATCGCCATCACTCTGTTCCTAACCTTCATAGTGTGGCATAGAAATTTGATACCTCTATAATTTTAACCGTTTTTATATCACCCATGCGCTTATACAATGGAACCATTTTACTCCACTTTTATTTGTCGAGTATTTTTGTTGTCTTAAAAGTAATATTAAACCTAGTCAACAATTCTATACATGCCTTGTCTTTGTTCTTTCAAAACTCCACGAGAATATCATCGGGTCCAATCTCTCATCCTCTGCTCATCCTACTAATAACGTATTTAACCTCCACTACCCTAAAACACCTATAGTACCCAAAGTCCCAAACTCTTTCAGTGTGCACTAACTCACCTAAGACAATGTCTTTGTCCTTTACTTCGTTTAAGAGTTTGTGGAAGTATGTTTGCCATCTTTTCTTAATGGAGGTCTCTCCACGACCACCTTGTCTTCCTAATGCTTGATGCACATTTCAATTCACGAGATTTTATCTTTCTCACTTTCTTGTTCCTTCAAAATTTTCTATCCCCATCTTTGGCCTCTAGCTCGACATACAAGAATTTGAAAGCACATGTTTTTGAAGTAGTAACTGCTAACTTGGATTGTGTGTTTATCGTCTTATAGACTTTTTTAAGTGTTAGCTTATTTTCCTCATCCACGCACTCCAACAAATTTTTAGATACAACCTTCATTGCTTCAACTTTTCCCTAGACTTCTCTGTTTCACCATCGATGACTATCAAAGTTACCCCTTGATACACCTAGCACCTTTGTAGCCGCTTCCCTAATGAAATTGGTTATCTTATCTCACATGTTTCTCACATCCTCGCTACTAATCAAGGCCTATATACCAATCAACTTCTCCTTCATCTCTGTAGAAAGAGTAGGGTCAAGTCACCCAATTCAATCCTCAGTTGGTCATATAGGGTTTTCTCCTCCTATTCCTCTTAATCTCAGATTCCACACCAAAATCTTGTGTTGTCTAGTAAGATTCTCACTTAAAATAACCTTTCTATCCTTACAAAGGCCTCTATCACCCTTTCTAAGAAGCAAGTTATCTATCTAAGTATTCGTAACACCTCTGAAATGGGAAAGTTTACCTGGAAAGGGAAGGAGTAAAGTTTTGGCTACTACTTCAGAGCTACGAGATCATCTACGATTTGTTGAAGCCTCTACGGGTCATAGGTGGCACTGGTAGGAACTGAGTTAAGTTTTGGGAAAATTCATGTCCCGATAAATTCATCTACGGTTGACCAGGATGAGTCGTGGGATCGCCTACGGGGCATAGGAAGTGTTCGTAGAAGTGATTTAGACTTAGTGAAATTTCAGACTCAAAGTTGAGGTCTACGGACCGTAGAAAGGTCAACGATTCGTAGGAAAGGTTTCATGGGAAGTGGGTTAAATATTGGTTTTCTAGTACTTAAATCTACGGTTAACCAGTACGGACCATAGAGACCTCTGGCAGTTTTTAATTAGGGTGTTTTGGTCTTTTCCTATCGACGTAACCTCTAAACTATGTCATTTTGAACCAATAATTACCCCTTTAACTGAATTAACCCTTCAAAAATACCTCATTCTATCATATACTCTAAAATCCCCAAATTCCCTCCAAGTTCATCCCCTTCAATTCTCTCTCAAGCTCCAAGGTGAAAGCTAGGGTTTCAAGCTTCAGGGTGACAATCTCAATCTCTTTCTTAGGCTTTGATTATCAAGGTTTTTAGGAATCCCAAATGTATCCCTTCCATCCATTAGATAACAATAGAACTTCAATCTCCAATTCAATTTCACCCAATTCAATTAGGGTTTATGCAGATCTCAATGGGTCCTTTTGATTATGATTCAATTGATGTTATTATATCTTATTATGCATGATTTTACATGATTTGAAATTGACTTCATATAAACCCATGATATATGCTTTGATTTTCACCTATGAAGTATGAACTACGATCATGAATTGATAAGGGATTTAATGCATATTTTATGAAAGGAAGAAGTTATGATTTAAGGATTCTTTTAACTTAAGTATCAATGGTTTGTAAAAAGTTTTCTCATAATTTTAAAGGAAATCATGATTTTAGATTCTTAGAAAGTTAATTTTCTATTGTGAAAAAGCTTACGAAATCATGGTTTTCAAAGGAGCTACTCTTATAAGATTTTAATTATGACTTGAATTGGTCTTTAGATTATTGTCTTTCCTAATTTTATGCTTTAATAATTGACTTTGTCTACTCCGTTGGGATTTTACTTAGCACCGAGAGGACTTTGGGGTAGAGGCTCAAATAGGGTAGTTTCTCGTAGCAATCTCTAGTTCCAAACTACGTGCCCCCTGTCACCCGCCAAGGCTACCCCCAGGACGTGGACACGGGACCTAGGATCACGAGTGACCCCAAGATAACCCTCCTGGCATATCATAAGCATACTAAATAAACTGAAGTAAAGAAATACTGTGTGGAAGCTAAATCATAAGATAAACTGAAATGATGGGGAATACCTATAAACTATCTGAATATATAAAAACTGAGAGTTTAACAACAACTGAAAGGTCAAACTCAAATACTAAAGCTAAATCTAACTATGTCTGAAAATAAGCCTCTAATTGTCTAGAAGTGCTGGGATATGCCCCAGCTAAATCTAGCAAAACTAAAACTAAAGACTAAAAATATAAAGGAAACATGTATGTCGTCCTCGGAGAATGAGGACTCACCACTGATGTTGTTGAGCTGAAGATAGGGAACCGATCTATGCTTGATCTGGAAGCTGAGGACCTGAACCTACATCACGAGAAGATGTAGCGCAGAGTATGCGTCAGTACTTGAAAGGTACTGAGCATGCAAGATAAAGTAAAGATGAACAATAAACATAACTGAACCAAATCATATAACTGAGCCATGATATGATATACGCATGATACTATATTGAGAATACTAAACATGAACTAACTGAATGCAATGACCAAGTTGCTGAGACTGAAATCTGACTGTAACTGATAACATGGTCAATACAATAGAATCTGACTGTAAGGGAGCTACTAATAACTGACATAAAACCACATTAGCTAAATGTGGAGTTCGATGTATACGCCCCATCGAGAGGACCCAATATACCCTGCTAGAGGTATAGAGGCATCACTGGCGTAATCACTAAATTAATACCCACAGAGGGGACTTACAACCTACGGGGGCACGTAGTTCTGGGACTTAAGGGTAACTAACCCTAGTCCACTCGGTATTAAGCTACTCCCAATTGATTAAGTAATTAATAATTTATGACTGAATTTCTATAATACTGGATAGCTCAAAATACTGACATGCTAACTGAAAATGCAACATTAATGTGCTAAATAATGAAACATTCGAATCTGAGGCATGTATATCTGAAATAACTGACCTAGCATGTGTAATTCATGAACTAAAAGAACTACATAGCTAGGGTTCTGAGTTTATGAAAGAATCTACGCAAAACAATACTAAAATCATGATAATCTGATTAGGACCATTAAAGTAACTAATTCATAATGATCTGCTGAAATTCTGGAAACTCTAAGTCTAGATAATAAGAAGGGAATCAAGAATTTGACTGAATTCTAGGGACTTAATGGGTGAAAGGAACCCACTAGTGAAATCCCACATACCTGGTGACGAAATTCACGAAGAAATCTTTCGATTTCGGGGCTGGAACTGATGGAAACTCGTTGCGTTCTTGAACTAGGGCTGCTCGACTTTCTCATCTATTTTGCTCTAAGTTTGAAGAATTTTTGGTGAATAATTGATTAGGTTAGGTTCTAATTTAGTTTCTAGGCTAAAACTGACAAAAACCACGTAGTTTAGGGGTTAAACGACATAGTTTAGGTGTCCAACGTGTAGGGGAAAAGACCAAAACGACCCTACTTAAAAATCTGACGCAGCTGACCACGGTCCCTCTGACGGGCCGTCAAAGGGACCACGGACCGTGAAGCTGGTCGTGGTCCTTGGTCAGTAGCTACTGGTTTCTGGGACAACTTCCACGGATGCCACCATGGTCCGTCGTCAGGACCACGGCCCGTGAAGGGTCCCGTGGTCTGACGCCTGGGCCTGGTGGACTCTGCCTGGCTTCCATGAGTGCCAGCACGGTCCGTTAGGTGGTCCATGGCCCGTGAAGGGCTCCGTGGTCCACCTCTGCTGGAAGGGCTCTAAGTTCACGGGTAGGTTAACGGACCGTGGTCCCTCTCACGGTCTGTGAACCCTACCATGGTTCACTGGATCAGGTGCTTTTCTACTGCATTTTCTAAGTATGGTTTTTGAGGTGTTACAATATCTCCCCCTTGGGAACATTCGTCCTCGAATGAAGTCTAAACTAGCTAGATAAGGAGGGAAAGAGCTGTAAACCCTAACACTAAATACTAAAAACTGATTTCTGACTGAACTAAGTTCCAAGGATATGCAAATACGCTGAAAATGTACGTACAAACTGAAGGAACATGATGCTAAGACTTAATCTGCGCATGAATGACCGAAAAACTGATGAGGAACTATTACCTTGCTGGAATGGAATCGGAAGGAAAGAGATGAGGATACTTGGCCTTCATGGCTGCTTCTGCTTCCCAAGTAGCTCCCTCTACGGACTGACTCCTCCACAAAACCTTAAATGAAGCGACTTAGTTGCTTCTAAACCTTCGAACCTGACGATCAAGAATCTCAACTGGTACCTCTTCATAAGTGAGACTATCCTTCACAACCACACTTTCTAAAGGTACAATAGATGTTGGATCACTCACACACTTCTTCAACAACGAAATGTGAAAAACCAGATGCACTGCTGCTAGTTCTGTTGGCAACTCTAACTCATAAGCCACTTTACCAACTCTTTTCAAAATCTTTTAAGGTCCTACATATCTAGGACTGAGCTTCCCTTTCTTTCCAAATCTCATCACCCCTTCATAAGTGACACTTTCAGGAAAACCCAATCATCAACTTGGAACTCTAATTCCCTTCTCCTTACATCTGCATAAGACTTCTGGCGACTCTGGGCTGTCTTAAGTCTATCACTAATGAGTTGCAGTTTCTCCATAGCATCATGAACTAAATCTTGCCCTATCGAGGCTGCTTCACCTACTTCAAACCAACCAACTGGAGATCTATATCTACGCCCATACAATGTCTCATAAGGGGCTATCCGAATGCTGGAATGGTAGCTATTATTGTAGGTGAACTCTATAAGAGGAAGTTGATCATCCCAACTACCCTTGAAGTCGATCACACAAGCTCTCAACATGTACTCTAAGGTGTGAATGGTACGCTCTGCCTGACCATCCATCTGTGGATGAGATGTTGTGCTAAGATTAAACTGAGTACCAAGACCTTTCTGAAATGACTTCCTGAAATGAGAGGTAAACTAAGGAACTCTATCTAAGATGATAGACAAAGGAACCCCATGCAACCTGACTATCTCATTAATGTAAAGCTTGGCGTAGTCCTCCGTCGAGTCTGTAGTCTTAACAGCCAAAAAGCACGCAGACTTAGTGACTCTATCAACTATCACCCAAATGGAGTCATGTTGTCTGCGAGTACGAGGTAAACCTGTAATGAAGTCCATGTTGATCACTTTCCACTTCCAAGTAGGAATGTTGATCTCTCGAGTCATACCCTCTGGTTTCTGATGTTCTACCTTCACTTGCTGACAATTGTGGCACTTAACCACATACCATTCCACCAAAAGACTTTCCGTAGATCGCAGTACATCTTAGTGGCACCTGGATGAATAGAATACCTGGAATCATGGGCTTCTGTAAGAATCTGTTGTCTCAACTCACTCACCTTAGGAACAGATAATCGACCCGGATAGCGAAGCACACCATCTCCCCCTTGGGAGAAAACCTCCACTCTATGCTAATGAACTGCACCCTTTAGTTGAAGTAATATCGGTTCACTTTCTTGCTTTTCCTTAACCTCCGTTACCAATGAAGATTCTGATCCATTCTGAACTATTACACCACCATCTGATATGCTCATAAGGCGAACTCCCAAGCGAGCAAGCCTGTGAACATCCTTTGCTAATTCTTTTCTTTGTTCCTCAACATGTGCTACACTACCCAAAGATAGTCTACTAAGAACATCTGCTACTACATTGGCCTTACCAGGATGGTAATGCACATTCATATCATAATCCTTGAGCAACTCAAGCCATCTCCTCTGGCGAAGATTCAACTCTTTCTGGGTGAACACATACTGAAGGCTTTTATGGTCTGTGAACACATCTATGTGAACACCATACAAGTAATGTCTCCAAATCTTAAGTGCAAACACTACCGCTGCAAGCTCGAGGTCATGAGTCAGATAATTTTTCTCATGAACCTTAAGCTGTCTAGAAGCATAAGCTATAACCTTACTTCGCTGCATCAGCACACCACCTAGGCCGACTCTGGATGCATCACAATAGATAACATAACCGTCTGAACCCTCTAGTAGAGTCAAAACAGGAGTTGTAGTCAACCTAGTTTTCAGTTCTGTGAAGCTTTTCTCACAATCATCTGACCACTGAAACTTAACCTTTTTCTGAATCAACTTAGTCAATGGAGAGGCTATGGATGAAATTCCTTCCATGAACCTTTTGTAATAACCTGCTAAACCTAAGAAACTTCTAATATCTGTAGGAGAGGTAGGTCAGGGCCATTGTTTCACCGCTTCTATTTTCTTAGAATCCACTCGGATCCCTTCGCTAGATACTATATGCCCAAGGAAAGCAACAAATTTCAACCAAAAGTCACATTTGCTAAACTTAGCGAATAACTGGCGATCTTTGAGAGTTTACAGGACAACCCTCAAATGAGTCGCATGTTCTTCCTCATTCCTAGAGTAAATGAGGATATCAGCAATAAAGACGATAACAAATAAGTCCAAATACTGCTTGAACACCCTGTTCATCAAATCCATGAAAGCTGTAGGAGCATTGGTTAGTCCAAATGAAATAACTACAAATACATAATGACCATACCGAGTTCTGAAGGCTGTTTCCAGAATGTCACTATCTCTGACTCTAAGCTGATGATAACCGGATCTGAGGTCTATCTTCGAAAAATGACTAGCACCCTAAAGTTGGTCAAACAGGTCATCAATCCTGGGAATAGGGTACTTATTATTGATTGTGTCTTTGTTCAACTGCCGATAGTCAATGAACATTCTGGGAGAACCATCTTTCTTTTTCACGAACAACAATGGTGTACCCCATGGGGAAATACTGGGTCTGATGAAGCCTTTATCTAGAAGGTCTTTCAATTGCTCTTTCAGTTCCTTAAGCTCAACTGGAGCCATTCTGTAAGGAGGAATAGAAATAGGTTGGGTATTTGGAAGGAGATCAATTCCAAAGTCGATTTCCCTTTCGGGAGGAACTCTGGAAAGATCTTCTGGGAACTCATTTACTACAGGAACCGACTCAAGAGTTGGGGTTTCAGAGCTTGAATCCTTAACCCGAACTAGATGATAGATATACCCCTTGGAAATCATCTTTCTGGCCTTAAGGTAAGAAATGAATCAACCCATAGGCACTAAGCTACTACCTTTCAATTCTAAGATTGGTTTGTCTGGAAACTAAAAACGAACGATCCTAGTTCTATAATCGACTGAGACATAACAGGAATGTAATGAATCCATGCCTAGAATGATATCAAAGTCTACCATTTCTAACTCTATAAGATCTGCTGAGGTGACTTTCTAAGAGACTGTGATATGACAATTTTCTCGTCTAGCTATAACTGGGTCACCGATTGGGGTAGAGAATGAAAAGGGTTCTGAAAGAGTTTCTGGGCTAACATCGAATTCGAATGTTATATAAGGAGTTACAAAGGAAAGAGTAGCCCTTGGATCTAACAAGGCATAAACATCTAAGTTAAAGACTAGTAACATACCAGTAACCACATCAGCAGAATTTTCCTGATCCTGGCGAGCCTGAAGAGCATATAACATGTTTTGGTGCTAACCGCCACCTGTACCAGATGAGTTACCCTGCTGAGTTGGGTGACCTGCTGGTGCTGCTGAAGTTTTGGCTGAGCTCTTCCATTATTGCCTTCTTGACCCTGTTTAGCAGAAGGAAAATCTCTCAACCTGTGACCTGACTGACCACTCCCAAAGCATCCTTCCTTTCCTGCAAGACACTCACCCGGATGGTTCTTACCACACTTTAGACAAGTTGGGTAGGTTCTGGTGCCTAAAATACTCCCCTGAGACTTAGAGCCTGATGCCCTACCTTTCTAATCCTGTCGGAACTTGGAGTATGGAACACTAGCGGATGAAGGTGCTGGAGCTGAAGACTTTTGCTGAAAGTACGAGCGATTTCTACCACCCGATTTCTGTTGAGAATACTCATAGTTGCCCGTTCTAGCCTTCTTATTATCCTTAGCATGTTCCCTAAGCTTATCTCCCTCAACCTGCTGAGCATGTCATGAGCCTAGAGATGTTCATATTTTCCAGCAACATAGCATTTCTACACTTTGTTTTCACTAAGTCGGATACCCCATATAGAAACTTGTTCATTTGAGCCCTGGAATCGGCAACCATGTAAGGAGCATACCTGGAGAGTTGGGTGAACTTGAGTCCTTACTGTTGGACAATCATGTTACCTTGCCTCAAATTCATGAACTCCTGAGCTTTTGCTTCCCTCAACTCTTTTGGGAAGAACATGTCCAGAAAAGTCTCACTAAAGCATTCCCAAGTGATAGGAGCTGCATTTGTACCCTTGTTCTCTTTCCATTGAGTATAGCAGATGTGAGCTGCATCCTTAAGCTAATAGGATGCCAACTCTTCCCTATCATTCCCAATCACTTGCATCACTCCAAAGATCTTCTTGACCTCATCTATGAAGTTTTGGGGATCTTCACCAATCTGCAATCCTAAGAACTCAGACGGATTCATCCTAACAAAATCACAAACCCTGGCTGCCACTGATCCACCACTAGCATTTGCGGGCACCAGAGCCTGCTGGTTGTTCTGGTTAGTCACACTCTGAGCCAAAAGCTGAATGGCATTCCGAAACTCTGCATTCGAAACTTCCTGGTCTGGGACTGGAGGAGTTGCGTTAGCATTTCATGCATTCGCATTCCTTCCGTAAGCTCTACGAGAAGACATGATCTGAAACGCATAACGATGAGTTAGAGAAAGATCATACCAACGCACGATAATAATATCAAGAAAGTGAGGCTTTCCTAAAACCCTTCGTAGCTTCCCTCTCATTAGATGTGGTGCACTTCACACCCATGAAAAGGACACTACTTAGTGCGGATTTTAAGACATGCTAGGACACTTGAACCTAATGCTCTGATACCAAGTTTGTCATGCCCCGAGGCTACCCCCAGGACGCGGACACTGGACCTAGGATCACGAGTGACCCCAAGCTAACCCTCCTGGCATATCATAAGCATACTAAATAAACTGAAGTAAAGAAATACTGTGCGGAAGCTAAATCATAAGATAAACTGAAATGATGGGGAATACCTATAAACTATCTGAATATATAAAAACTGAGAGTTTATCAACAACTGAAAGGTCAAACTCAAATGCTAAAGCTAAATCTAACTATGTCTAAAAATAAGCCTCTAACTGACTAGAAGTGCTGGGGCATGCCCCAGCTAAATCTAGCAAAACTGAAACTAAAGACTAAAAATAGAAAGGAAACATGTTTGTCGTCCTCCGAGAATGAGGACTCACCAGTGATGCTGCTGAGCTGAAGATCGGGAACCGAGAATGAGGAATCACCACTGATGCTGCTTAGCTGAAGATCAGGAACCGATCTATGCGTGATCTAAAAGTCGACTAGGTTGCTATGTCTTGTACTTGGTGAAGTCTACTAGGATACGTTATAATTATAGTAGTTTTAGTCAACCACTACTCTTGTAAATTGTATATGTGTATTGTAGTAGAACTTTAAGGGGTCGTTTGGTACGAAAATTAATAATGCAGGGATTAGTAATGCTGGAATTAGTAATGCAGGGATTAATAGTGAAGGGATTAGTAATACAGGGATTAGTTTTACCAAGTGTTGGCTTCATTGTTTCCAACCTCATCTTGTGCTTGGATTAAAAATTTATAAAAAAACTTCTTTCCAATTATACCCTTAAATTATTATGTAATTGGGTAAATGTAAATAATTACCGGACAATATTATTTTTTATGACCTTCTAACTAGCTATGAGAAGAACAATTTTGTTGTCATGTTTGCCTCTTTTTTCACTTAAATTATTTGAGGATAAATAATTATCATCTTAGTAAATTGATCACTACAAAATGTCAATTTTTAATTTATTTTTTAAAAAAAAGAAGATAAACCATCAACTTTTAAAAATGAAAAGACGGTATACAATAGTAAAATTGATTAACTCATCTACATTTACACATAAAAATTGCAAGTCGTAATTTTAATATGTATGCAATTTTATAATCACGTTTCTTCAGAATTTGATAAACTTCGTGGATATATTAAAAATAATAGTAATACTAAGTATGCCCATAAACCAAGCATGCATACCTATTATTATCCCAGACCAACTCCTCAATATGTGTTAATAGAGGAACGGGACTGGAATCAGACTAATACTTCTTATAGTGGGTCTGAAATTTACGAATGGAATCTTG
Organism: Solanum etuberosum; assembly: GCA_029582245.1. Lineage (NCBI taxonomy): Eukaryota > Viridiplantae > Streptophyta > Magnoliopsida > Solanales > Solanaceae > Solanum > Solanum etuberosum. The sequence continues at coordinate 29,653 of JAJONR010006546.1, forward strand.
ATGGATTGACTGATAGACAATTAACCATTCTTGTTCACATAATTCTTATGTATGCAACTATTTGTAAAAGTGCTAAAAATACAGATAGAAATATTTGCAAAATGATTATTGTAGTTTTTACTAGCCAACTCAGAGGTTGGTGGGATAATTATATGAGTATTGAGCAAAAAGCAGCGGTGATAAATGCTATTGCTGATAATGAAGGTGTTGATAACTTAGGCATGGCTCCAGTAAAAAATAGAGAAGACGCTGTTTATACTTTAGTTTTGACCATTTTAGAACACTTTAATGGTAGATTTACCAATCAGTATGAGACTGTTCGTACCTTATTAAATTGTCTACGATGTAGAACCTTAGGTGAATTTAGATGGTATAACGATACTTACATGAGTAGGGTGATGGAATTACCCGAAAATAAGTATGAACATTGGAAAGCTAAGTTTATAGATGGCCTTCCCCCTTTATTCGCCGAAAGAGCTATTAAAGCTGTGAGAAATAATCATGGTGAAATTCCTTATAAGGATTATACCTATGGTAAGCTGATAGGAGTTTACACTCAAGAAGGATTAAATTTGTGCAATGAATTAAAATTATCTAGAGAGCTTATGATGGATAGGCTTAAAGAAAAATCTCAGTTGGGACACTTTTGTACCCAGTTCGGTTTACCTGATACTTCTGCTTATAGTAAGAAAAAGAAATATAGGAATTCTAAATACTCCAACCCTGATAAACCTTATAGAAAAAAGAGGTCTAGACATAGATCTAAGGAAGAGCGCAACGCTAGAAAACCTTCCGTAAATCTAATAGATTTACCAAAAATAGGTCTAAGCGTGATCTCGCTAAAATCAAGTGTTATAGATGTGAAAATTTCGGTCACATAGCACCAAAAAGTAAGCTTGAAAAGCTGAAAACCTTAGAACTTGGTGAAGGAGTAAAGGATAAGATTTACAGTTTGTTATACACTTCTGGTTCTGAGTCTGATTACGATTTTGATTCAGGTTCTGAAGAAGAAGTTGATTTGCTTGATATATCTGATAGTAATCAGCATGATAAAATAAATATTTGCAATATCATTCATGGTGATATATGTTCTAGTGAAAATGATGAATTTTATAAATTGCAATCTCAATTTCAAGATTTAAATGTAAATACTATTACATCTGATAAAGTGATAGAACTTTTGAAAGAAGTCACTGATAATGATCTTCGAGAAAAAATTATTCATTTAGCTGCAAATAATAACGCTAGTTCAAGTTCTTCAAAAAATTTGGAAAAACAAAAGAATGATTTTGAATTTGAATATGCTGCACCTTATTCATTGTCTGAAATTAATAACAAATTTAATAAACAGACTACTCATACAAGAGATTCTTCCTTTGATGATTTGAAAGATGAAATTGAAAATTTAAAAAATGAGATTAAATCACTTAAACAAAATCAAATGATTTGTGATCATAGACTTACTTAGATAGAGACTGTTAATAAGAAAGGAAAAAATATTGTTGAAGAAGATACTCTTGCAAAACCCTTTAATCATGATCCTAGACAAGGTATGTTTTTAGGAATGATGCAAATTGTTACTGC
>JAJONR010006547.1:0-30830 GCA_029582245.1 Solanum etuberosum
CAATTACATTGCTCCTAAGCTTTAAGAAAACATGCCGTAAGAAGGGAATAGCCTTAACATACCTTTTTCGCTGAATTCACGTGGCCTAACGACTTTTACTCACAGCCCCCCTCGCTACTACAACAAGGCAGGACCATAATCAACCCACGAAAATAGAAGACACCATGATAATCCGATAAAAGATATGTATTTCCATCGCAAATTGCTATTTTTGGCTTATGAAAATTAGAGTCGATGAAAGAAGGGTCTTACCTTGATCTTAAGTTCGTAATACACCTCAAAACCTTAAAGTATGTCCAAACCCTTGCTGTCCCAACACCAAAGTATGATAGGCTACGAAATCAATAAAACAAATTATACCATGATGACGAGCTCAACGCGTAGAACAACTTTCGTCAAGGACTTAAGTCGAGAAAATATATAATTTGGTTGAGCCTAGAAGTGGGTTTTCTAAATTTTCTGGTTATTTACTGAAAAAAAATGAATAAAAGTCGAAGAAGAAGATATATAAAGAGTTCCACCGACCTAGAGGACCCACCTCACGTGCCTACTTGCGCAGTCTCATGAAAACGTGAATATCTCTCTATTCTGAAGTCGTATGAACGAACAGTTCGATGCGTTGGAAATTATACTCGTAGATCTTCGATTTGCTGGGTTGTAGGCCCCATAACTCTTTATATATTGGGAGAAAACCTCCGAAACATTTGACCTAAATTTCAGAGAAGTATTTTAAAAGGAACTTACGATAACTTTCGCCAACTTTTATTTTGCAACTTACCTAACTTAAAAACTTGAGATACAACCCTTGAACACTTAAAATATGACATACGACATCATTCTTAATTCATTACTCACCCTCTTTGTTTTTTCAAGAAGGTACGAGTTAAATTAGTGTTCCGAAAAGTCGGGGTGTTACAAGAAAAATCAAGAAAACATTTCTTGAGATTCTTGAATTAGTTTCTTGAAATCTCTAGGGCCAAGAATTATAATTTTCATTAGCGATTCATAATTATATGGAAGAATTTGAGTTGGAAAGAAGGAATTCTTGGAGAAGAACTTACCTTGAAGAAGAATCTTGAAAAAGATGGAAAGAATCTTGAATAGAGTCTTCTACTTTGATTTTTCCTTAGGATTTTGCCTTAGGGTTTGAGAGAGAAGAGAATGATGGATTTAAAGATGGAAATAGGATTGTTTAGGGCTTTATAGGAGTTAAGAAATCCATTTTTAAGGTTTTCCTAGTGGTATAAGGAGAAGAAAATTAACTTATTTAGAATTTTTCCATGGCTAAAACGGAACTGTACTACATTATTTAGTAAAATGACCATAACTCTCTACTCCGAACGCAAAATGACACAAACTTGGTGGCGTTGGAAAGATCATTCAAAGACCTTTAATTTTATAGGTTATGAGTCACATAACTCTTTATATTCTAAGTGATATGGTCATTTTAAGTTGACCTAAGTAAAATCTTATGTCAAAACTTAATCGATAAGGAAACTTTCAACTCTACTTTGTGCTAGGAGTTTCTAGTGACCTTAATCGATATCTAAAATCATTCCCACACTAAATAATTTACCTTTATGCATATGGAAAATTTAAGAATCACCCGATATGATCCTATAAGTAAATGAAGAATGGTTTGAGTCTTAACTTAGAAATTTTTGAGGTGTTACAATATCTCCCCTTTGGGATCATTTGTCCTCGAATGATGGCTGGTCTTATAATGGAAAGGGGTTACTCTTACTATATTCAAGTCTAACTCAGAATCATAAAGTACTTAACATAGGGTGATTATTCTGATCTAAATCACAAGATCCGGGTTCTATACCTCTGTAGGAAATCTCATCCCAAGAACACTACTCCTTACCGCTACATTCAACTAACCTTGAGCTCATATCACGAAACACCTAATGTATCACACATTGTTCACATGTTAACAACACCACATTCAAGCTTAGAACCTTAACAACTCCATAGACTCCTAATAACCCACTTTTTAAGAAATTCTCATCCTCCCATCATCTCTACCATCTGAACTTTCATGCATTACCACCAGGAAGCTGACTTAGTACTCTTTGTAAAACTCTATCTCCTTCTTCCTCCACATTCATAACCTTAGATGGAATAAACACACCATCACTATCACAATAAGAAATAACAATCCTCTCCTCCATCATCACACAACTACTATCAACAACACCACTCTCACAAACTAAAAAGGATTACTGAAAGGACTTTAGGGTGAAATATCATAAGCACGATTCATTCGAGAATTCTGATACAAGAATATGCATGACATAACATTATGTTGCTAGCCATTGAGAGTAAATCATGAACTTGTTAGACTGAACATACTATGAGACATGAATGCTTATATGAATAGGTTCATATCATGAGGCTGATATCCACAACTTTATGGATTAAGCTCGAGGTTAATAGGCTAAAGTCTTTGCCCCTCATTCTGGAAACTGAGCAAAATGTGTATCTCTCTGAAGTGTATGAGCATATGTCATGAACACAATTCTGATATAAGAAACATCATCATGATGTTGAAATTACTAAACTTTGAGGAATACGCTAGAGTATGAATGGATTGATGTACCTCTACAACTCTTTCAGAAGACATAACTATCTCATTCTCAACACTTGAATTGATTTCTCATCTTATCATCTCCCCCTTAGGTATAAAACTGACACTTGTAAACAATGGACCTATTCCCTCATCTCTAAACTGGTCTACATTCCCTTTAATACTCGGAAATGCTTATCTCATGGCTACAGAACTCTCCATAAATAGGTACTAAGACTCTTTCTAGGACCTCTTTCCAAGATGCTTCTATTAACCTCTTCTCATTGGCTTATAAGGCCGTTTCATTTAACTCTTAAGGAGAAAAAAAATGCTTACCTCAGCCTATTCCACATTGACAACTCAAATATACTATCTAGGCACACATGGGAAATTATTAACTTAATTGGAACCTCGTCTGATTACATACAATCTCGTTACAACCTCTTAATGCTCTTGTTACTCTTACGACTTAGCCACACTTCATTTCTCTCATCTAACAGTTAGAATCTCATACTTGTACCACTCACACTTGTAAAAGGTAACACCTTAATTTCTTACCTACTCTATATCAAATCTACCAGATTAGATCTCGAACTAACAACATCACCATCATGTTTCCATTCTCTCTTCTTCATTTTTTTTACCACCATTCTCATCTCAAATTCAAGCCTAATTTTTATTACTAAACTCGAATATCAATATGATTACTCGCTTACTATACTAACTTACAACTACTAGATACAAATTAAGAAACACTCGCCTACTAAAATCTCATGACAAGTGGTTAATTTTATCTCTCTGTCTACATACTTACATTTTACCGTCACATTTCCTTTCACAACATAACTGCTATTTACCCATTCACTATACATCATTGCCAAATTAGTTCTATAACCCTCTAAATATCATGGGGTTCCCCCCTTCAAAATCATAAGCCTATCTTAGATCTATCACCTCATGAATACTCTGCTCTTTTATTCAACACCTACACTTGGCCTTTACTAACACAATGTTACATTGATAGAAACTCTTTTCTGGTTAAAGTATACTCTAACTCATCCATACTACTGACTCTTACTATACCTTCTATCATGAAATCTACACAAACTCATCACTTCTTAGTCTACCCATAAGGGAAAACTACTAATTAATAACTTAAAAGGTGCATGACTACAATAACATAAATTACCTTATCACTATCTCCCTTTCTTAGATTATTATATCTCTGCATGCATTCTTCTAACTCTTGGCGCTTTTACTACTGCTGCTTATAACATAGTAACTCTTACTATCTCTTCGGGTGAAAAAACTACCCAAGCTCTAAAACACACTTCCTCATAAGGATCTCAATTGAAACAAGGTTTAGAGAAGAGAGTACATCTAGATTTTAGCTTGAACGCACGATTCATACGAATAAGAGTTCATTCTTTTGAATCTCAACACTTAAGCTCATGCATATGCTTCTCTTCAGCCCCTCTGTAGTCTCATGACTTTCTCAAGACTTTTGCTGAGAATAACTCATCGATAATGAGCTGACTTTGCTATTCAACTACCTTGAATATGGGGGATAGTCGAATGAATCTGAGAAACGCATGAGTTTTGAATAAGTTCCTTATGACACAACTCTATTTAGTATGAAAGAAGGGAATTTTTTCCTAAATGTCTGCAGTCCCTCATTTATAGAATTGGGGCCCTCACAATCATACATAAGATCCTATTTGACACGGCTTCATAGACACCCTATGACACTTGAACTCTGTACTCTGATACCAAGTTTGTCACGACCTGAGTCTACACCCTGGACGTGGCCGACACTCAAGAACCATTTCTGGTCCCCAAGAAAACCCTCATCCTGGCTGACTACAAGATGAAGACTAACTTGAGCATACATAAGCATCAAATTGCAAGAAACGTTTAAAAACAATTTATTGAATCACAAAACTTTGCTGAATATACTGAGTATGAAAATAAGTTTTAAATAAAATATCAGAAACTGAAAGACTCTACAAAACTGTCTATCTATGAAGCCTCTACTATATATAGACGAGTGTCGGGACAAGACCCGCGACTACTCAAAATGCTACTAATACTAACAACTCATAAAACTGGAGTCCTACGGAAGCAAGGAGACCTCACTCGAAAGCTGACGAACGGATGAAGTGATCTCAATAGACTCTTGTTGAGGATCCTAATAACCTGTATCTACATCATTAAAAGATGCAAGTCGAATGAAATCAGTACATTAAATGTACAAGTATGTAATATAGCTGAATAACAAATAACTGAAAGAAAGGACTACAATAAATAACAATGTACTTAAGCTGAATGTAAAGAAATAAAGGAGTTAACTCATTTAAAGCTTTACAAAATACCTTCTCATCTTTGAACTCAACATAATAAGTGATATATAAAAATATACTTTAAATCTATTAGGAGATTCTCTAACCGACAACCATCACTATGAGCTACGTGATGATACATCATCTCGCCCACGCTGTCAAAACTGTCCTATACCTTGATAGGGTATAGAACACCTCAACTAAGTGGATCCACTAAGCAATAAGGATTCATTTAAAAAGTATGATCCTTTACCCATGTTGGCATACATGGTTTATGGAGGGTGTGAGTCGTCTGAACTCTCCCCCATATCGGTGCTCAATACTACTCCTAATAATATATACTCATGCTCATATGTTTAAAAATATAACTCTTCCTCTGATTTGAGATAATTGCTCAAACTACCCTCTTAAAAGAGGTAACTGCTCTTGAAATATCTTTTGAACTCATAACTCATTTAGAAATCTCAGTTTCTCTTTTATCAATGTAAATAATTGATACCTCTGGGAATACATAGTCCCCTTATACTCTTACTCAATTCATACTTGAAAACTCTTTCTCAAAAATATATTAAAATTATATTTTAATATGATCATTGATGACTCGGGAAGTCATACTGCATAAAAATTGATGGTATATCTAGATACCGTACTGCTCAGACATTGATGGCATACTCGATTTTCATAATAATCATGTTTTAGAAACTCTTTTCTCAAAACTCATCTCTATTTTTTTTTTAAAAATCAGTTTAAAAACTCAAATGTTGTCTTTAAAAAGCTTCTTAAAATTTATAACTCAATTCATAGGGTTCATGTGGAATTATGGACATGAACGACTCAACTCAGGGGTCTTAATAGCATTATGAAAACTCAGTACTCAGTACTCAGAACTCAAGAACGCAAGAACTCAAGGACATTACTCATCTCAAGAATACTCAATTCATAGGGTTCATGTTGAAATATAGACATGAACGAATCAACTCAAGAATCTTAATACATAAAATATAGAAACTCAATAATTAGAAACAGAATTTCAAAAAAATAAACAGGAACTCAAGAACTCAAAATCAACTCATCTCAAGAATACTCAAATCTAGGAGTAGAATCCTAGATTTCTCTTTTACTAATTTGAAAGAAGATGTAGGGCGTGAGGACGAACTAGTACAACACTATGATAGCCTTACATACCTGAAAGAACAAGGTTCTTAAAGAATCTTGAAGGAGAACTTGATTAGAAGCCTTGAAACCCTAGCTTGAAGGGGAAAAATAAAGAAAACGTTTCTTGAGATTCTTGAATTAGTTTCTTGAAATCTCTATGGCCAAGAATTATATTTTCATTAGTGATTCATAATTGTATGGAGGAATTTGAGTTGGAAAGAAGGAATTCTTGGAGAAGAACTTATCTTGAAGAAGAATCTTGAAAAAGATGGAAAAAATCTTGAATGTAGTCTTCTACTTTGATTTTTCCTTAGGGTTTTGCCTTAGGGTTTGAGAGAGAAGAGAATGATGGATAAAGATGGAAATAAGATTCTTTAGGGATTTATCGGAGTTAAGAAATACGTTTTTAAGGTTTTCCTAGTGGTATAAGGAGAATAAAATTACCTTATTTAGAATTTCCCGCGGCTAAAACGGAACTGCACTACATTATTAGTAAAATGACCATAACTCTCTACTCCGAAAGCGGAATGACGCAAATTTGGTGGCGTTGGAAAGATAATTCAAAGACCTTTAATTTGATAGGTTATGGGCCATGTAACTCTTTATATATAAGAGATATGATTGTTTTAAGTTGACCTAAGTAAAATCTTATGTCAAAACTTAATCGATTAGGAAACTTTCAACTCTACTTTATGTTAGGAGTTTCTAGTGACCTTAATTGATATCCAAAATCATTCCCACACTAAAGAATTTATCTTTACACATATGGACAATTTAAGAATCACCCGATATGACCCTACAAGTAAATGAAGAATGGTTTAAGTCTTAACTTAGAAACTTTCGGGGTGTTACAGATTTGGTTTTTATGGCATCTTGGATGATATTTGAAAGCTTGTTTGGACCTCAGTGTTTTGAGTAGCCTGCTGAGATAGTCCATAGCAAGGACAAAAACATATGGATAGGGGATCACCTTGCCTCACCCCTTTCTGTGCCTGAAATGGTGGGATAGGCCTTCCATTTATCATGATGGAATAGGACACTATCTTAACACACTTCATTAACCAGGTTACAAACTTGTGTGGTATCTGCATACCAACAAGAACCTCCTCCATAAAATGTCACTCCAATGAATCATAAGCATTTTGCATGTCAATCTTAAGCATGCATCTCGGTGAAATACCTTTCCTGCCATATCTCTTGACTAATTCATGACTGATAAGAACATTATCATTTAACATTCTACCAGGCACAAATGCAGCCTGACTTGGATCCACTAGGTAATCCATAACACTCTGAAGCCTACTTGTGAGCATTCTTGCAATGATTTTATAAATATTTGTGCAATAAGATATTGGTCTATATTCTTCGATTGAGGTTGGGTGCTGCACATTTGGAATGAGGATGACAGAGGTTTTGTTAATAAGGGCATACATTTCATTTGTTTGAAAGAAAACTAATACAACTTTAATTACCTCCTCACCTATTACTGACTAGGCCTTCTTGAAGAAGTAGGCATTGAATCAAAAGAAAATTTATTTTCATGAAAAAAAGCATCACCTGATTCTATTATGATATTATCTTCAAGATTAAAGAATCTATAAGTTGTACTATTTGAAGTATAATCAAGAAAAGCCCAAGTAGTAACTTTCTTACTCAATTTTGTAATCTTGGGATACATTACCCTCACAAAGGCTAGGTAACCCCAAGCTCTTAGATATCTCAAACTTTGCTTGTAACCTTTCCACAATTCAAAAGGTATCAATTTGGACTTTTTATGAGGCCCACGATTCAACACATAACAAGCAATCAAAATAGCTTTATCCCACAAATTTAAAGGTGCATGTGACTCAATAAGCATGGGATTAGTCAATTTAACCAAAGTACTATTTTTTCTTTCCGCTACTCCATTAGATGAAGGAGAATAAGGAGGAGTAGTTCATGAATTATTTTCAATGATCTAACAAAAGAATTAAACTCATTTGACTCATATTCACAACCTCTATCACTTCTAATTTTTTTTATTTTTCTATCAAACTGATTTTCAACTTCATGGAGATAAGTTTTAAAATTTTCTAAAGCATCACTTCTATTTTTCATCAAGTAAACATACGTAAATTTAGAAATATCATCAATGAAAGTGATAAAATATCTATTAGCTCCACAAGTTAAAATTTCTCCAAGTTCACAAATATCAGTATGAACTAATTTTAATAAATCAGTTTTTCTTTCAACTTGAAAATGAGGTCTTTTAGTGATTTTGACTTTGCTACAAGCCTCACACTTCTCAAAATTCTTTTCAATCACTGGGATTAATCTTAAACTATTCATAATTCCAACATAACGATCATTAATATGGCACAGAGCATGCAAATAATTAGTAGAAGAAAACATATAAACAAAAGTAGAAATTTTATTCATTTCAACATTTAGTTTGAACATCCCATCACAAGCATATCCCTTTCCCACAATTTTTTTTTTTTCACAATTACATGTTGATCAGATTTAGTAATTTGTTTAAAGCCTGCTTTAATAAAAAGAAAACTAGACATCAATTTTTTTCTCATGGAAGAAGTATAAAGTACATCTTTTAAAATTAATACCCTTCTAGAGGTAAAACAAAATTCAACATCTCTAATTCTAAGCACTTGAGTAGTGTGTGAATCACCAAGCATGATGGTTTTGGGCTCCTCAAAATGAGTATATTTCTTACCAATCTTTGTCATAATAGACATGACGGTTTGCACCAGAATCAGTCCACCATTCATCAACACTCTCAACCCTGTTTATGTCTGTAACAACCGCCATAAAATATTCTTCAATAACATTTGCCTGAGGTGTAGGACCTCATTTTCGAAATCTGAAAAATCGAGCAATATGCCCACTCTTGCCACAAACAAAATACGGTCCCTTATCTTGAAATTTTTGATTTTGTTCTTGGTTACTTTCACCATTATTTTCTTGGGAAGTCTATCATTAGTTTTCTTGAGTTTTTTCTTCTTAGTTATATAGAAGTATTTTTGTGAGATTCATGAGTAGCATTATTTGAAGTAATTAAATTTACCTTTGTTGTGATGTTGCTCTCTTCTGATTGTAAAAGTGCATTTTGACCCCTTGCCTCTTCTTCCATGCGGATTTTCATTATCAACATTTCAAGAGATGTTTCTTTTTTGTTTGTGGCGCATAGCTTTTTGAAATTTCTTCCAAGAAGGTGGAAGTTTATGTACTATACCATAAACAATAAGTTTATCTCTAATTTTGACCTCCTCGGACCTGAGCTCTCCAACAATCATTATGAAGTCTTGAGCTTGGTCTACCACTGATTTGTTGTCCACCATTTGGAAACGAAAAATCTACTAGTCATATATTTTTTTCGCTCCAACCTATTCTGTATCATACTTACTACAATGCTTTCCAAATTTTCTTTGCACTAGAGTAAGTTCTATCATAATAATCATAAAAATTATCAGATAGACAATTAAGAATATAATACCGACACCTATGGGAATCAGCATCATACGTTTCCACTTTTTCTAGATGAGAAATAGTTTCATCATCATTCATTGAGGTGATTTCAACTTTATCAGGATTATTAGTTAACACATAAGAGACAATGAGAAGACTTAAGTATAAAAGTACTTTATCCTTCCATCTCTTGAAATGATTACTATTGAACCGAAATGGCTTATTAAGATCTCCCATCTTGATATCCGCGGATTTTTCAATTGTAGCCATCATGAATATCCTTAAAATTGTTAGAGAAAATTACAGGATAACAAAACTACAAGATTACAATTGAAAATAAAATGAAGAAATAAAAATCTCTACTGGCAGAGGCGCAGGTATCTCTCTCTTTAAGGAGATTCAAGACCACTGCAACTAATATTTTTCACCGGTCCAGCAGTAGTCCTTCTTGACTTGTCCCCTCCAGGATACAACAACCTAATCACAAAATATAAATCAACTACTCTGAACAAGAGTTGAGTCCAAAGCTCCACAAAAAGAACACCTCTCTTCAACTAATAAGAACTCTATTTTTGACATATTTTATGCACTCTATAATTTCTTGTCTTTCCAATACAAATGAAGACCACCACTATTTATAGTTGAGGAAGTCTTCCTACCAATTAATAGGAATATAATGGGGTAGTAAATAGTGAATATAAATGACCTAGAGGTTACATATGTTATAAGGTATAATGGAGGAATAAAGAGTGAAATAATATGAGGTGTAACAAATGTCATCAATGGCGGATGAAGAAACTGCCCTTGACTACAACGTTCACTGGAACGTTTGTGCCAATAAAGCCAAATGTAATTGGCATTATGTGACCACTAAGTCAATGACCAAAATACACGAGGAATTAAGCAGCATTTAGACACAAAATAATGAGCAACTTTAGTATAAAAATAATATTAAAAGCTCAATAACAAACACTTAAGTCGTTAGCTTGCCTGCTTTTTCAATTTTGAACCAACCTCAACTCTCATCTGTTTGACATGATAGACGGACCCAAAATCATATTCACAGTCAACAAAGGTGTTGGAATAATAATTCAAAGTTAGAGTAGGATTCCTAAGTTATTTAGGATTTGTTATTTTTTGTATTTATTTAAATATATATATCTAGTTAGGATTTGTTTGGCTTAGTTCATATAGGAATACGTTTTCTAGTCCTAATTTAATTTGGTTTCTTACTTTTATAAATAAGAATATTGCTAGTTATTTCAATATACATAAATATATAGAATAGATACAACTTGAATTAAGATTCAAGAACCTTTGAGTTTATAAATAAAATATTTTCCTTCGATTCCCTGATTTCGCTTCTCTGCCTCGACTATTGATATATTTATTGTGCCACTATGTAGTAATAAATACATGCTTTAACACTAAACATTCCATTCATTATAAATATATAGTTCTTGAAATATGTGGTGATGCCAAATCATCTATTTTTTTCTTGTATTGTTCTAAAATTATATCTAAAATTTATCATGATTTACCTTCCTTTTTTTAAAAAACTCAAATATTGGAAGAGATGTTCGTCAACTCACAGTATAAAAGTATTGTTTTATTTGTGCTTTATGTTAAATGGGTGTAGATTTGTAATGCCATTACCTACATTCCTCCATAAGATTTCCTACTATTCTCCGTAGAATTAATTTTTTTTGACAATTTGGTGCAAGCATATATGTAACGCCTAAGAATTTGCAAAGAAAGAAAAGAAATTTTTGGGGTTGAAGTCTAGTTTTACGGGTCCTATCTACGGACGGCAAAAGCTTCTACGGGCCGTAGGTTGCAATCGTAGGAAGGGGAAAATAATATTTTAAAACCAAGTCTCAGTACCCTTTTAACAGTTCACCAGGACAGTCCGTTATCCTTTGTATGAGTCGTGGATTGGTCTCGTATGTGAGTCCCAAACTTAATGAAATTTTGAGGGTTAAAGTTAGTTTCTACGGTTGGTGTCTACGGACAGTAGAAATACCTACTAGTTGTGGAAGTGTTCCGTCAAAAGATAGGTGATTTCATGGTCCCAGTACTTTGCCTACGGTTGACCAGTACGGACCATATAAAGTCCTACAGTCCGTAGGTCGGAACCGTAGGTCGAGTCCTGAAGTTATTTTTAAAGGATTTTTGAGTCTTTTCCTAATTGTTTTAACCCAATACTATGTCGTTTTGCCTTCTAAGCTAACCCATATATAAAGTTTTTAAGCCCCAAATTACCCACTTTTAATTCATTCTTCTATTTCCCTAAAATTTAACGAAATACATTCTTCCAGTTTCCCTCCCAAAATCTATTGAAGAAGAAAAAGCTAGGGTTCATTCAAGGGCATCAATTCACCTTCCATCTTGGGTTTTAGGTAGCAATGTATGTGAGTATTCACCCATGGAGTCCTTTCCTCCATGGGGTCCCCAAGGTTTCCAAATTTCTCAATTCAATTTCAATTGTTTAAGTTAGGGTTTCAATCCAATTCTTATGGTTTCATTCAATTGTGATTAATTATTATTAATTAGGTCTTCTAATGCATGATTCAACATCAATACATGATATTTAGTTGGAATTATGTTGACTCAAGCCTAAATTATAATTTTTCAACTATGAACATATGATAAACTCATGAACTTATGAACTATGAATTTATGAAGATATGCATATTTTTATGAAGTCATTACAAATGTTTTGAGGATGCTTTGACAGGAAAGTATTCATGTTGTTGTGAAATGTTTTCTCACATATTATTATGATCATGCTTGTGAAAGGTATTTCTCACATATGAATTCACATTGGTGAAAGGTTTTCTCATCTATGTTGAATTATGTTTAAGGATCTATTCTATGTTTTGATCTTGAAAGATGTGGATTGGTATTGATCATTGTCTTTACTATGTTAAATTAATATTTGACTTTTATCTTTTCCGTTGGGATTTAGATTTAGCACCGAGAGGGCTTTGAGGTGGAGGCTCAAATAGGGTAGTCTCTAGTAGCAACCTCTAGTCCCAAACTATGTGCCCCCGTAGGATTGTCTTAAATGACCTAGATAGTGTATCCACTTTAGCAAATTCTGATATGTATGGAGTCTACCTTGGTAAGTAGATTCCCCTTCTTTCGGTATGAGGGATATACCAGATTCCTTGACATATCTCTCATGGTCTTATTATGGGTTAAATATAATATCCCACAAAAATAACTATGATTTCTTCAATCTTTTCTTATGTCCCCTATTTCAAATGCATTGACTGTATCTTATGGTTTTTATGTTTGGCTTCCTTAAGCCTTTAATTTTTCAAAGAATGATCATGTCGACATGCTTTAAGCTATTCATGCTATCATGTCTATTTTATGCATATTACCTCATACTTATTATGTTTCATGTACTAATGCTTACTTGTGCCTACATTATCTCATGAATGTAGAGTCTAACGCTCCTACCTCACACTCGTGGATGTGTTTTCTTTGGGTGTGGGAAGACGGATCAAAAGATAAGGAATTGTCCTTCAGTTACCAAGAACGAATGATATAATCATCGTAGGGCTCAACCCTACCCTTCATCCGGTCCAAGTGGTTCAGGTGCTAGTGCTCCTAAGCAAAATAGGTTTTATGCCCTTCAGACTAGAGGTGATCAAGAGGAGTCTCCCGATGTGGTTACCGGTACGTTGAAAGTTTTTCAACTAGATGTATATGCTTTACTTGATCCCGGTGCTACTTTATCTTTTGTGACACCATATGTGGCTAAAAGATTTGATGTGCTTCCCGAAGTGTTGTTAGAACCTTTTTCTGTCGCTACTTCTGTTGGTGATTCTGTGTTGGCTGAGAGGGTTTATAGAAAATGTCCCGTCTCCTTATCCCATAGAGTTACTATTGTTGATTTAGTAGAGCTTGATTTGTTAGACTTTGATGTCATCCTTGGTATGGACTGGTTGCATTCATGTTATGCTTCTATTGATTGTAGAACTCGGGTAGTCAAATTCTGGTTTCCAAATGAGCCTATCCTAGAGTGGAAGGGGGGAAATTCTATGCCTAAGGGTCAGTTTGTCTCTTGTCTTATAGCTAGAAAAGTGATTTCTAAGGGTTGCATTTACCATCTAGTAAGGGTGAGGGATGTAGATTCCAAAACCCCTTCTCTTGAGTCGTTCCCTGTTGTAAATGAGTTTCTGAAAGTGTTTCCAGATGACTTACCCGGTATTCCTCCCGAGCGGGAAGTAGACTTTGGTATTGACCTTCTCCCAGATACGCAACCTATATCTATTCCTCCTTACCGTATGGCTCCGGTGGAACTTAAGGAGTTGAAAGAATAATTGAAGGATCTGTTAGACAAGGGTTTCATCAGACCGAGTATCTCTCTATGGGGTGCTCTAGTTTTGTTCGTTAGAAAGAAGGATGGTTCTCTTCGTATGTGCATTGACTATCGTCAGTTGAACAAGGTGACTATTAAGAATAAGTATCCTCCTTCAAGGATAGATGATTTGTTTGACCAGCTTCAAGGGGCAGGCTATTTCTCTAAGATTGATCTTCGATCGGGTTATCACCAATTGAAGGTGAGAGAAAATGATATTTCAAAGATGACTTTTAGAACCCAATATGGTCATTATGAGTTCTTAGTGATGTCCTTTGGTTTGACTAACGCTCCGGCGACGTTTATGGACTTGATGAATAAGGTGTTTAGACAATATCTTGACCTGTTTGTAATTGTCTTTATCGATGATATTTTTATCTATTCAAGAAGTGAGGATGAGCATGTTGATCATTTGAGGGTCGTATTGCAAATTCTCAAGGACCAACAACTCTTTTCTAAGTTTAGTAAATGTGAGTTTTGGTTAAGGTCCGTATCTTTCCTTGGTCATATTGTGTCAAGCAAAGGTATAGAGGTAGATCCTAAGAAGACAGATGTGGTCAAGAGTTGGCCTAGACCTCTATCACCTTCGTACATTAGAAGTTTCTTGGGTTTTGCTGGTTATTATCGACTGCTTTGAATCAAAAGAAGGCTAGGTTTGTATGGTCTGAATTATGTGAGAAAAGCTTTCAAGAATTGAAAGATAGACTTACTTCCGCCCCAGTTTTGACTTTATCGGAAGGTACGGATGGCTTTTTTGTTTATTGTGATGCCTTGAGAATTGGGTTGGGATGTATGCTTATGCAAAATGAAAAGGTTATTTCCTATGCTTCAAGGCAACTTAAGGTCCATTAGAAGAATTATCCGACCCACGATCTTGAATTAGCGGCGGTGGTTTTTGCCTTAAAGATATGGAGGCACTATTTGTATGGTGTCCATGTAGATGTGTTCACCGATCACAAAAGCCTGCAATACGTGTTTAGTCAAAAGGATCTAAATCTTCACCAAAGAAGGTGGCTTGAATTATTGAAAGACTATGACATGAGTGTTCTTTATCATCCCGACAAAGCTAATGTGGTGGCGGATGCCCTTAGTCGGTTATCTATGGGTAGTGTGGCTCATATTGATGAAGAAAAGAAATATTTGGTTCGAGATGTGCATAGATTGCCTCGATTAGGTGTTCAACTAGTGGACTCCACCAAGGGTGGTATTATGGTTCACAATGGTTCCGAATCATCTTTTGTAGCTGAGGTGAAAGCTAAACAAGGTCTTGATTCAATTTTGGTAGAATTGAAAGAGGCAGTACTTAAGAAATTCGTTGAGGCTTTCTCACAAGGGGTAGATGGGGTACTTAGATACCAAGGCCGTCTATGTGTTCCAAATATAGACGATTTGAGGGAACAGATCTTGGCCGAAGCCCATAGTTCACGGTGTTCCATTCACCCGGGAGCCACCAAGATGTATCGTGATTTATGAGAAGTTTATTGGTGGAATGGGATGAAGAAAGATATTGCGGGATTTGTGGCTAAATGTCCAAATTGCCAACAAGTTAAGGTTGAGCACCAGAAACCGGGAGGTTTGTCTCAAGATATTAGCATTCCTACTTGGGAGTGGGAAGACTTGAATATGGATTTTA
This sequence comes from Solanum etuberosum, assembly GCA_029582245.1. Taxonomy (NCBI): domain Eukaryota; kingdom Viridiplantae; phylum Streptophyta; class Magnoliopsida; order Solanales; family Solanaceae; genus Solanum; species Solanum etuberosum. The sequence continues at coordinate 15,531 of JAJONR010006547.1, forward strand.
TTGTTGGTTTACCTCGCACCCGGCGACAACATGACTCTATTTGGGTGATAGTAGATTGGATGACAAAATCGGCTTATTTCCTCCCCGTCAAGGTTTCCTATTCAGCGGAGGACTATGCCAAGTTATATTTGAGGGAAATGGTAAGGTTGCATGGTGTGCCATTGTCCATTATCTCCGATAGAGGTACTCAGTTTACTTCACAGTTTTGGAAGTCGTTCCAAAAGGGTCTTGGCACGAAGGTGAAGCTTAGCACGGCTTTTCACCCACAAACTGATGGGCAAGCGGAGCGAACAATCCAAACCTTAGAGGATATGTTGAGGGCATGTGTCATAGATTTTAAGAGAAGTTGGGATGATCACTTTCCATTGATAGAGTTCGCTTATAGTAATAGCTACCATTCTAGTATTGGTATGGCCCCCTTTGAAGCTCTTTATGGTAGGAGGTGTAGATCTCCTATAGGGTGGTTTGAAGTGGGTGAATTTTCCTTGATCGGACCCGAGTTAGTTCATGAGGCTATGGAGAAGGTCCGGCTTATTAGAGTACGGTTGAGAACAGCACAAAGTCGACAAAAGTCTTATGCCAATGTTAGAAAAAGGGACCTTGAGTTTGAAGTTAGTGATTGGGTCTATTTGAAAATATCACCCATGAAGAGTGTGATGATATTTGGGAAGAAAGGGAAACTTAGTCCCTGATACATAGGCTCGTATCAAATTGTGAGGCGTGTTGGTAAGGTTGCTTATGAATTTGATTTTCCAAACAACTTGGCAACGGTGCATTCGGTGTTCCATGTCTCCATACTTAAGAAGTGTGTCGGAGATCCGATATCCATAGTTCCCCTAGAAGGCTTGGGGGTTGATGAAAGTCTCTCTTATGAAGAGGTACCGATTGAGATCCTAGACCAGCAAGTTAAGAAGTTGAGAAATAAGGAAGTTTACTTCGTGAAGGTTTTATGGAGGAATCACTTAGTTGAGGGTGCCACTTGGGAGGCCGAGGCCGATATGATATCCCGATATCCTCATATTTTCCCTTCTACTTTAGCTTGAGGTAATGAGTCTCCTCTTGATTTACTCCTTGTTTGAAGTCATGTGTTTTTAAATGTTCCCATGATTTCCTTATGATATGCATGTTCATGAAAAGCTTAAGTTTTTGAAAGAAATGACTTATGTGAATTATTTTACTCATGTTGTTGTGCATTGAGTATGAAATGCCTATAGACTTCATGAAATGAGTGAACATGCCTTGACTTGGAATAGAGATTTCCTCCTTGAGTATGTGCATTGAGTATTGATGGAATTTAGGCTCCATGAGATTGTGTTGAGCATGCTTTTAAGTTTGGAGATGATAGTTCCTCCTTAAATGTAAGAAATCTGAAATTTTCATGCATAATGAGTTGTTAGATGAAGTTCCTACTTCCTTATGTTGCATTGAGTATGTTTGAGTTGGAGTTGATGTTTCCTTCTTGTTTATGTGAATTTGATGAGTTGCATGCATGATGGGCTGCTAGTCTTGAACTTTACTTCCGAAAGGTGTCTAGAAACGTCATTCGAGGATGAATGTCCCCAAGGGGGAGATAATGTAACACCCCGTAATCTAGTAGACTAAACTAGGGCTAAGTGTGTGGGGGTAACAAGCCATGGAAGAGGGTGAGAGTCTATAGTACCTAGGGAATTGTTGAAGGAAAACATTTTCCTCCCAAGCCAACTTGACGAGGGGCAGTGTGGTCACCAAAGTGACTTGGTGATCCACCAAGTGCATCCACAGTCGCCTAGTGGACTGTCCCCATGACCCAAGGTGCTGGAAATTTGGGCGAGCCAGGTCGGGGCTCGCCATTCAAGTTGGTGCATCGCCAAGAGGGCTCCTCCATCGTCTATTGGTCTGCTACATGGAAGTGAGCTACTGGAAATTTCGGTAGGCCAAGGGCTCACTTGGCGAGTCGCCAATTGCCCTTGGGCGAGCCTCAGCGTGCAACCGTCCTGAGAATTAGCTAGGGTCTTTAATGTCTTTTCATAGTTTTCTTAAAGCTATACTATGTCGTTTTACCCCTAACCTAGATAGGTATATAAGCATTATAAACCCGAAATTCCCCTAACTTAAGTCATTCTCTAAAGAATCAAAAAGAAAACCCCAAACTGTTCTCAAATACTCTCTATCTAGAAGTTGGAAGAAGAAGGAAGCAATTGCAATTGAAGCTAGGGTCAAGTCAGGTCTCCAATCTCCAAGCTTTTGTGGGCCTTGTGACTAAGATCTGATGGCTTTTCATCCATGGGATCCTTCCTCCCATGGAGTCCCTTAGAATTCCCCAATTGTGAAGTCTAAATCCCAAATTCTAGTTAGGGTTTCTTCCAATGTTGTAGGTTATGATGAATGTTGATCCAATTGAGTGGATAATGATTGTTTATGATTGAATTGATAGTAATACATGTTTTTTAGGATGAAATTACATATACCCATGCCTATGCCATGATTCTAACCTAGAATTGATATAATTGGGTTGATGCCATGAAGGCAAACTTTATGGGTTTAGGGTTGACGAATTATGACTAGAATTGCTTGGGAATAAAGCATAGATGATGATCATGAGATGTAGGGCTTTGAGAGTGAAGCTTATGATATGAATTGTTGGTAATTGATGTTAGTGTTGTGGAAGGGTTACTTCCCACATGAATTGCTAAATTATGAATGTATGAATGTGAAAGGTTTACTCACATGAATGATTCTAGGTTGAAAGAATTACTCACCTAAAATTAATCTACATTAAAGGACTATGTAATTGATGAGGCTAGAGGCGACTACCCTTGACCTCCATATGAGAAGGATATGAGATGATTTCTCATACTCCTTAGAATTGAACAAGAGGTGATTCCTCACGTTCCTATTATGATGAATAATGTGGAGGCGAGTACCCGTGTCATATGATGTGGTTGTGGAGGCGAGTACCCATGATCTTAAAGTAAGTAAGACAAGAGGCGAATACCCATTAGCCTTGTAAGCTAGGCAAGAAGGCGAGTCCCCATGTCTTCAAAAGTAAGTATGAATAATGTGAATTATGTTATGAAATGAATAGCTTGGATTGTTGCTTGAGAGGCCTTCCATGAGGTAAGTTTGACTAGAGGCGGATGACCCAAGTCTCGACTAAGGATAAGTAAGGTAGCTTGAGAAGTGTTTCTTTCTTATTATGATGATGATTTATGTGCATTGATTATGCTTATGGTTTTTATTGACTAACTGTTATGTTTATGTTGTTAATGCTAGCTATCATATTTAGTACATTTTTGTACTAACGCATACTCTTACCTACATTTATTATCAAAATATAGAGTCCGGCGACATCGATCCTCACACTCGTGGCTAGGTTCATAGTTGATCAAGGAGTAAATATTTGGTGAGTCCTCATAGCATTCGAGAATTTGACCACACTATTTCCCTTATGCCTTTATTTTATGTTTGGACTATTGTATGGGCTGTGTCCCAAGATTTATTCATGTTGGTTAGATGGTTTGAGATAATTGTATTAGACTTCCGCTCGTTTTATAAAGTCTTTGATTCTTTTTAAATGTTCTAAATTTCCGCATCATTTCTATTACTTTATGTTATGATATGCTAAGTGGCTTGTATGGGATCTCTCGGGGTCTTGTACGCCTTGTTACATCTAGGGGTACCCCTGGGTCGTGACACAGATAAACCCATCCTAGAGTGGAAAAAGGGAAATTCTATGCCTAAGAATCAGTTTGTTTCTTATCTTAAAGCTAGAAAGATGATCTCTAAGGGTTGCATATAACATCTTGTTCGGGTTAAGGATATGCATTCTGAAGCCCCTACTCGTGAGTCGGTCCCTGTTGTTAATGAATTTTCAGAAGTGTTTCCTGATGATCTACCAGGTGTTCCTCTCGAAAGGGTAATAGATTTCGGTATTGACCTACTCCCAGATACGCAACCTATCTTTATTCCTCCTTATCGTATGGCTCCGGCAGAACTTAAGGAATTAAAGAAGCAATTGAAAGATTTTTTGGAAAAGGGTTTCATCCGATCAAGTATCTCTCCATGGGTACCCTAATGTTGTTTGTTAGGAAGAAAGATGGCTCACTTTGTATGTGTATTGACTACTGGCAATTTAACAAGGTTACTATTAAGAACAAATATCCTCTTCCAAGAATAGATGATTTGTTTGATCAACTACAAGGAGAAAGTTACTTCTAACCTCCGGTCGGGTTATTACCAATTGAGGGTGAAAGAAGATTACATTCCGAAGATGACTTTTCAAACTCAGTATGGTCATTATGAGTTTTTGGTAATGTCGTTTGGTTTGACTAATGTTCTGGCCGCATTTATGGATTTGATTAATAAGGTGTTTAGACAATACCTTGATATGTATTCGAGAAGTGAAGACGAGCACACCAATCATTTGAAGATTGCGTTGCAAATTCTCAAGGACCAACAACTCTTTGCAAAGTTTAGCAAATGCGAGTTGGTCACATTGTTCCTGGTAAGGGTATTGAGGTAGATCCTAAGAAGACGGATGTGGTCAAAAGTTGGCCTAGACCTCTATCCCCTTCGGATATTAGAAGTTTCGTGGGTTTGGCTGGTTATTATAGAATGTTTGTTGATGGATTTTCTTCGATTACCTCTCCGTTGACGGCATTGACCCAAAAAAGGTTAAGTTCATATGGACTGAAGCATGTGAAAAGAGTTTCCAAGAATTGAAAGATAGACTTACTTCCGCTTCGGTGTTGACCTTACAGATGTAACTGATGGATTTGTGGTTTATTATGATGCCTCAAGTATTGGGTTAGGATGTGTCCTTATGCGAAATGGGAAAGTTATTGCCTATGCCTCAAGGCAACTTAAGATTCATGAAAATAATTATCCTGCACATGATCATGAACTAGCGTCAGTTGTGTTTGCTCTAAATATTTGGAGGCATTACTTATACGGTATTCATGTAGATATTTTTACCGACCACAAGAGTTTACAATATGTGTTTAAACAGAAAGATCTAAATATTCGCCAAATGAGGTAGCTTGATTTATTAAAGGATTATGACATGAGTGTTCTCTTTCACCCCGGCAAGGCGAATGTGGTGGCGGACGCTCTTAGTCGGTTATTGATGGGTAGTGTTGCTCATATTGAGGATGATAAAATGGAGTTGGTTCGAGATGTTCATAGATTGGCCGGATTGGGTTTTTGGTTGGTTGACTCTACCAAAAGTGGTGTTATGGTTCAGAATCATCTTTTGTGGCAGATGTGAAAGCCAAACAAGGTCTTGATCTAATTTTGGTTTAATTGAAAGAAACGGTGCTTAAAAAGTCCATAGAGGCTTTCTCCCAATAGGGAGATGGTGTGCTTCGGTATCAAGGTCGTTTGTGTATTCCTAATGTTGATTAATTGAGAGGGCAAATCTTATTAGAAGCCCATAGTTCTCGATATTTCATTCACCAAGGAGCCACCAAGATGTACCGTGACTTACGGGAGGTCTACTGGTGGAATGGGATGAAGAAGGATATTTTAGAATTTGTGGCTAAGTATCCTAATTGTCAACAAGTGAAAGTTGAGCATCAAAAGCCAAGAGGTTTATCCCAAGATATTAGCATTTCTACTTGGAAGTGGGAAGATTTGAATATGGACTTTATAGATGATTTACCACGCTCCCGGCGGCAACATGACTGAATTTGGGTTATTGTGGATCGAATGACAAAATCGGCTCATTTCATTCCCGTCAAGGTTTATTATTCGGCGGAGGACTATGGTAAGTTGTACTTGAGAGAAATGGTTAAGTTTCATGGAGTTCCCCTATCCATTATCTCCGATCGTGGTATCCAATTCCCTTCTCAATTTTGGAAATCATTCCAAAAGGGTCTTGGTACTCATGTTAAGCTTAGTAAGACCTTTCATCCACAAACCGATGAACAAGAAGAGCGTACTATCCAAACTTTGGAAGATATGTTGAGAGCATGTGTAATTGACTTCAAGGATAATTGGGATGATCACTTGCCTTTGATTGAGTTTGCGTACAATAATGCTACCACTCAAGCATTGGTATGGCTTCATTTGAGGCTCTATATGGTAGGAGGTGTAAATCTCCTATAGGTTGGTTTGAAGTGGGTGAAGTTGCCTTGATAGGTCCCAAATTGGTACATGAGGCTATGGAGAACGTTCGGCTTACTAGAGACAGGTTGAAAACGGCTCAGAGTTGACAAAAGTCCTATGCTGATGTCCAAAGAAGAGATCTTGAGTTTAAGGTAAATGATTGGGTCTACTTAAAAATTTCACACATGAAGGGTGTAATGAGATTTGGGAAGAAAGGAAAGCTTAGTCCCCGCTATATAGGCCCATATCAGATTTTGAGGTGAATTGGTAAGGTCGCTTATGAGCTTGATTTGCCTAATGATTTGGCATTGGTTCATCTAGTTTTCCATGTATCTTTATTGAAGAGATGTGTTGCAGATCCGACATCTATAGTTCCCTTAGAAGGTTTGGGAGTTAAGGAGAATCTTTCTTATGAGGAAGTTCTGGTTGAGATTTTAGACCGGCAATTTAAGAAGTTACTTCCGTGAAAGTTCTATGGAGGAAATAGTTAGTTGAGGGTGCTACATGAGAGGCCGAGGCCGATATGATGTCCCGCTATCCTCATCTCTTTCCTTCTGTCCCTACTCTAGCTTGAGGTATTTATTTCCTCATGGTTTACTCTTTTAGTATCATGTGTCTTAGATATTTCAATGATTTCATCATTATGCAAGATTCATGAAAATCTTAAATTTTGAGAAAAAGAGTTTACTTGATTGATTTCTACATGTTTATTTTCATTTGAGTATGAGTTGCATATAGACTTCATGGTATGATGTTTTGAACATGCTTTAGCTTGGAGTTGATGTTTCTTTTTCAGATATGTGCATTTATGTGAATGCATTCATGTTGGGTTGTTAGGTTAAGTTTCTACCCTCCTTATGATCTCTTGAATCTCATTCGAGGACGAATGTTCCCAAGGGGAAGATAATGTAACACCTCAGAAAAGATAGAAAATTGCAGGTTTGCAGGATCTGGTGCCAAAACGAATGGAGCCACCAACGGCCCGTGGTCTGACACACGGTCCGTAGATCGGTCCATGGTTGGCCAATCTAGATTTCCTAAAATTGTCAAGTATCAGTATTTTCATAGGGTTCACCAGGACGGTCTGTCATCCTATGCACGAGTCGTAGGTAGGTCTCGTAGGTGAGTCCCAGACTTAGACAAATTTTAGAGTTAAAAGTAGGGACCCACAGCTGAGGTGTATGGTCCGTAGGTCCACCTACGAACCGTATATGGGTCCGTCGTTGGGGGTCCAAAATCAAGTGGTCTCTGATCTTACCCAGGACCAACCAGGACGGTTTGTGGTTTGACCAACGAACCATATGTCTGGCTGTTGGTGAGGTCGCCAGTTATTTTTATAAGGGGATTTTGGGTCTTTTCCTAATTATTCTAACCCAATACTATGTTGTTTTACCCTCTATTAGAGACCCTATATAAATTTTTTACCCCCAAAATCTCCTAATTCAATTCATTCTCTCAATTTCCTTAAAGAAGAACAAGTTCATCCTCCCAAATATTTCTCTCTCTGGAAGCTTAAAGAAGAAGACTAGGGTTTCAAGTCAAGTCTCCAATTTCACCATTGATTGCAAGCTCTTGGCATCAAGGTATGATAGTATTCACCTATGGAGTTCTTTCGTCCATAGGGTTCCTAAATTCTCTAATTTTGTAAAGTAGAATCTCTGATGGAAGTTAGGGTTTTTACTCAATCTCATGGGTTCTTTTCAATTATTATATTATTGATTGATTTATGTCTTTTTATGAATGAACTGAAGAAATTTCATGTTTTAAGTTGAATTCCCATGAACCCACGTTAAATCCATGTTTTCTAGAATTAATCATATGATGAGGCTTTTGAATCATGAAATATAAGTTTATGAAGATATACATGTTCTTTATGAAATTGATTAAAAATGATTTAAGTTGTTGTTGTTGTTGTTGTGATAGGATTTCTCACATACACATGAAAGCATGATTGTGAAAGGGTATTCTCACATAAAGGATTCTTAGAGTTGAAAGGTTTTCTCAACTAAACTTTGAATCAAGATTTAAGAAGTTATTATAATGAAACCTAGCTTGGATTGGTTGTTTAAGTGTACCTTTCCATGGATGATAATATAAATTTAGCTTGGATTGACTACTTGATGTGCCCTTCCATGGATAATAAGACAAGTTAAGATTAAAGACTATTTCGTAGAATTACGCTTAGCACTGAGAGGATATTGAGATGTAAGCTCTCTCATAGATTGAGGTCAGGTTTTAAGTAGCAATCTCCTAATCACATACCTATGTGTCCCCATAGGATGAGTGTCTTAGATAGACATTAGCTAGTGGATACACATAAGCTAGAAGTTCATGTTCTTACCTTAGAAAGTAGGACACCCATTTTCGGTGTGGGGTAGATATCAGATTCCATGTTATAGCTCACATGGTCTTTATGTCGGCTAAAGGTAAATCTCCCACAATAATGAACTAAGGTTACTTCTAGATGTATCTCACGAATGTTTTGAATATGTTAGATTGCATTGACCATGTTTTCTAACCTTTTGATCTTATGGTTAACTTGGTCATTGTATGTCACGAAAAGGTCCTTTTATCATGATTTCATATATTTTATCCATTGCTATCATTCTTGGTACATTCCATGTACCAACGTATACTCTTGCCTACATTCTTTCATTAATGTAGGGTTCGACGCTCCTGATTCGTATCTTCATGGCTAAGGATCACTTAGTAGATTAAAGATTCGTGTGTCCTTATATTTCGTGGACTGGCCTTTTATTTCATATTATCTTTAACCTTCAGTATTGTATGTGATGTACGGGTTACGTCCCAATCACTCTTGATGTACTAGATAGCTTTGAGACTATGTTATACTTCCGCTACATTTTAGGAACTCTTATGTTTTGAACTTGTTTTTTAAACTCTTAAACTCTATTATCTTGTTTTATATATGCTAAGTGGATTGTATGGGGCCACTCGGGGTCTTATAAGCCATGTCACATCTAGGGTATACTTTGGGTCGTGACATATTTGTATGGGGTTCATTCTGAGGTCTTCACGGACCAGCAGAGTCTTCAGTATATCTTCAGTCAGAGAGATCTGAACTTGAGGCAGCACAAATGGCTTGAGCTACTGAAAGACTATGACATCACCATCTTGTATCATCCGAGGAAGGCCAATGTGGTGGCCGATGCATTGAGTAGGAAGACTTATAGCATAGGGAGTCTTGTTGTTATTAGTGTGGAGGAGAGATCATTGGCTAGATATGATCAGAGGTTCGCCAACAGTCTCATCCAGTTACGAGTTTCTGAGGAGATGGGTGGTTTATTTTCTTTTATTAAGGCTCGTCCTTCCTAAGTTGATCAGATTCTTGAGCGTTGGTTCAATGAAGATAAATTGTATCTCATTCGAGGCAAGGTGATGAAAAGGGAATCCAAGGAAGTTGTCCTTGATTCTAATGGTGTCTTGTGGATTGGAGGCAGGATTTGTGTGCCCAAGGTGAGTGAGTTGATTAGACTGATTCTTGAAAGGCCTATTGTTCCCAATATCCCATCCATCTGGGTGCGGGGAAGATGTATCATGACCTGAGCCAGCACTATTGGTGGTGTGCTATGAAGAGGGATATTGCAAATTTTGTTTCGAGGTGTTTGACTTGTCAATTGGTCAAGTGTGAGTACCTGCATCCTAGAGGTATATCTCAGAGGATGTATATTCCTACTTGGAAGTGGAAGCGGATCACTATGGACTTTGTTGTGGGACTACCTACCACCGTGGGTGGTTATGACTCCATTTGGGTGGTTGTTGATAGGTTGACCAAGTCCGCCCATTTCATCCCAGTTCAGGTAAAGTATACGGCAGAGAAGTAAGACAAGCTTTATATCAGTCAGATTGTGTGATTGCATGGAATCCTAGTTTCTATTGTCCGTCAGAGGTTCATTGCTCACTTCTCATTTCTGGAAGGCTTTGCAGCATGTTTTGGGTACACAGTTAGATATGAGTATAGCCTTTCATCCTCAGACAGATGGGCAGTCCGAGTAGATGATTTAGGTTTCGGATGGCATGCTACGAGCTTGTGTGATTGATTTGGTGCTAGATGGGATCAACATTTGCCTTTAGCAAAGTTTAACTACAACAATAGTTATCATTCCAGTATTTAGATGGACCCTTTTGAGGCATTATATGGCAGACAATGTAGATCTCCAATCGGATGGTTTGATTCAACTAAGATGGATTCATTAGATACAAACTTTCTTAGAGATGCTATGAAGAAGGTTCGTATGATCTAGGGTAGACTGTTGATAGCCCAGAGTCGACAGAAGAGTTACGCAGATCGAAGAGTTCGAGCCCTAGTATTCATGTAGGGTGATCATGTTTAGCTCTGAGTGTCACTCATAAAAGGTGTGATGAGGTTCGAAAAGAAGGGCAAGCTTAGCCCTGGATTCATTGGACCCTTTAAGATTTTGAGTCGTATTGGAGAGGTGGCCTACAAGCTGGCCTTGTAACCTAGTTTGTCAGTTGTGTATCCCATGTTTCATGTTTCTCTTCTTTGGAAGTACGTGTCGGAGAAGTCTCATGTACTTTCTCTTGATTCAGTTGAGTTGGGCCAGACTTATCTTTTAAGGAGGAGCCTATAGCCATTTTGGATAGGCAGGTTCGGAAGCTTAGGACCAAGCAAATCACTTCAGTGATGGTGCAGTGGAAGCATCGTTTAGTCGGTGAGGCGACTTGGGAGACAGAGTCAGATGTGTGCCAGATATCCTCAGTTTTTCAAAGCTCCACGTACTTTCTTTTGTCTTATGTTCTAGGACGAACATGATTTTTAGTGGTGGATAATGTAATAACCCGGTCCGTCATTTTTTGTTTTTCGTGAAAATTACCATTTTGCCCCTCCAGATGTTGGCCTTGAGTCATTTTTGATTGAGTTTGAAAAGTTGGTTTTGAACTTTGAGTTAAAAGTTAAATTTTTTGTTAAGAAAGTGGTTTTCGATGTCTTTTGGAGTTTTGAGTGTCGGACTGAAATTCCGTCGATTCTATCAGTCCCGCAATGTGAAATCTGATCTTTGAGAGCCGTCGGTTTTAGTTTCCGGGTCCTTTTAAGGATTTGAGGTCCTAAGTTGAGAAATTATGGAATCTTCGCCTTTGGGTTGACTTTGGTCAACATTCAGGTTTGGATGCTCGGATCGGAATTCCAAGAGTTCCGTTGGATTCGGGGGATGATTTTAGGCTAAGGTGAGGTCTTGATTGATTTTTAAGAGGTCTTGAGTTTATTTTAGCCTTTTTAGGCATTGAGTTAGTTTCTTGTGGTTTTCACGGATGTCAGGTCAAAAAGACCTCGAATTTGTGTTTTGACGGTTCCCTTTAGTACGGAGCGTTGAGTAAAATCGATTTGAATATGTGGTTTGTGTTTACAGGGTTCCGAACAAATCTTGAGGGTCCTTTTGATGATTTTTAGTTGATTGGGTTTTCTGTGTTCTGCTACAACCCTCCACGTTCAAGGAGCTTTTGGCGCGTTCGTGGAGTCTTGACCAGGTTCTCAGGAGGTAAAAGTGTTGGCCTCTGCATTCGTAGAAACCTGCCGCATTCACGGAGGTCTAGTCATTAAAAACCTGCATTCGGGGGCAGGGGTCCGCGTTCACGGATGATCCTTGGCAGTGCTAAACCCAAATTTTGGGGTTTCTTCATCATTTTCATTTTTGGAGCTTTGAGAACTCGGTAGAGGCGATTTCACGTGGGGTTTTCAAGATAAAATTATTGGGTAACGTTTCTTAACTCTAAATCTTCGATTACCCATTATTATTATTATTATTATTATTGAATTCATGAGTTTAAATCAAAATTTTGGGTTGATAAATTGGGAGTTCTTCATGAACTTGAGTTTTGAAGTAAAAGTGAGTTATGAACTGATTTTCAAGTCCATTTTCAAAATGATTTTTCCCTAATGAGTTCCTAAGGCCTTGAGTAATGTTTTCAAGTATTGTTTTTCCGGATTTAAACCTTATTTTTGAAATTGAGTTTGTGTTGATTGACCCACTTTTCAGGAGAAATTGATGTGGGTATTGTTATTTCCGAAAATTTATTGTGAATACTTACTTATGCATAGATTGTGTGACTTTGGAAGTCATCTACAAGGGTAAGACTCAACTATTGAAGTGATTGTTGATTGATTTAAGGTAAATGGCTTCCTAAACCTTAGATTCTTATGCTTCTTTCGTTGCTTGTGTGTTGGGAGTAATGGGAATGAGGTGAAGGATTAAATTGTCCATTTGCTATATCTAAATGAATGAAAAGGGGTTGAAATAAAAAAGGCTATGTGTTGAACATGATGATGTGAAATGCCTTAATGTTACCCTTATTGATTGATTAATGAAAACCTTGAAAGCAAAAATGTGGACTTGAATTGTGCAAATTGTTGTCTCTTCTATGTGGTGTGATATTGCTGGTGTGCTTTGATTGTTGAACAATATGATGAGACATGTGATGGTTATTATGCCGATGTCTTTGTCAGCGGGTGTTAAGATGCCGAGGAGTTTTCCGGCGAGTGTTATGTTGTCGAGGTCTTTGCCGACAAGTGTTATGATGTCGAGGTCTTTACCGGCGAGTGTTATGTTGCCAAGATCTTTGCCGGCGAATGTTATGATGTCGAGGTCTTTGCCAGTGAATGTTGTTGTACCAAGGTCTTTTCCAACGAGTGTTATAAGTAAATGAAAAATGGTTCCGGCTAGTGATGATCACTGTGACTTGATACACTTGATGTTTATGCTTGACTTACTTGTGAATTGTAAATGATGTACTTGTTATGTGTGACTGAACTACTTGTCATTGACATTGACTTATTTGATTTGCTTAGTTATTGAATTGTTAAGATTTAACTGCGAATATTGGGCATGTGAGTTGTGTATTGTAGAATTGCTAGGTTGGGCTAGTTTCTGTGCAGGTTGTAGTTTGAGGACGTTCGGTTAGAGTGTAAGGGGTATTCAATTTTTAGCTAGTTGCTTTGTTTAGTAGGTTTCTTGTTGATTACCGTGTTGTTATTAGTCACCCTTACTTCTACACTTGTGTAGGTTCTGAGCCCGGACTCGTGTGATCTCCTTCTCTTTCTATTGATCTCGAGGCTCGTCAAAGACTTAAAGAGGTAGTTGTTTGTCATTCGGTGGCCCTGTTTTTCCTTTTCTTATACTTTGTTCAATTTGAGAAACAAAGATTGAGACTTGTGTTTATTTCTTAATTCCACATTTATGTATTTAGTAGCTTGTACATGTGACAACAAGATTTTAGGGGTTTTAATAGAAGAATAAGTTTTCCGTTTTATCTTGTTCTTTTTTTTACTATTTTCCATTTTTCTTTCATTTTCATTGGGTTGAGACTGACTTGTCTTGGTGGGGAAGGACAAGTGTCATCACGCCCATTTTTGGGTCATGACAGTTAGTATTCACATGTTGTCCTTTCCTGCATAGGGTTCCTAAAATCTCTAATTTTACAAGTTAGATTAGGGTTTTATTTAATCTTCACGGCTTCTTTTCAATTATGATTCAATTACTTGTTTCTTCTCTTCTAATGCACGAATTGAAAGTATTTACGTGATTTTGAGTGGAATTCACATGAACCCATACATGATCTACGATTTTTTGACTATGAACACATGATGAAGCTTATGAAGTATGATTTGTTGAAATTATGCATGTTTTATGAAAGTAATGATTATGACTCAAATAAGCCTATAGATGAAGGTGTCTATATGTTCTATGAAGCTTGGTCACATGACATGAATGACATCTATATTTATCATCAATGCTTTTGGGGTATTTTCTAAATTACGTTTTGATTAGTATGGTATCCGGATATGTCATCGATGATTATAGATCACGCTTTTAAAACTATTTCCATTAGAAGTATGACATTTTTAGTATGAAGTTAATGACTATGAGCCTTATAAAGCTATTATGAAAAGATCATGGATGGTGAAATATTTTCTCACGCATGGTCTAAGGAGCTACTCTATGATGTTTCTAGCTTGGATTAGTATCTTAATTGTACTTTTCCATGAATGATAATATGAATATGACTAATGACTATTCCATGGAATTTTTACGTAGCACCAAGTGCTTTGAGGTGGGGGCTCAATTAGGTTAGTCTCTAGTAGCAACCTCTAGTCCTAAACTACGTGCCCCTGTAGGAGTTGTCTTAAGTGACCTAGCTAATGGATCCACATATAGCATATGACATGATGTGTACGGGTTCCACCTAGGCAAGTAGAATTCCCCTTCTTTCGGTATGAGGAATATACTAGATTCCATGTTGCAGCTCACATTTTCTATGTCGATTAATGGTAAATTCTCACAATAATGAACAAGTTACTTTCAAAGTATCTCACAAATATTTTAAAGATATTGTAACACCTCCGACCTAACAGACCTGGACAACAGAAAATTTGGCGAACCACGGAAGGGTTCACGGACCGTGAGACGAACCACGGTCCGTCGACCTGCTCGTGGTTCACACCCACCCAGAAGTGGTGGACAACGGGACCTTTCACAGGCCGTGGATCCCCACACGAGCCGTGGGAAGGCTCGTGGACGTGAGGCAGAGCCACCAGGGCTCAGGCATCAAACCACGTTGCCCTCCACGGGTCGTGGTCTTGATGACGGGCCGTGGATGGGTCCGTCGTCCGGAACCAACAGATCCCCAACCCAAGTGAAGAAGCACAGTGGCCTTAATGGTCCGTGGTCTTTCACACAGTCTGTGGTATGGCTCGTGGATGGACCTCTCAGAACAAGTAAACCCTGGCCAAGAACCACGACCCACTTGACGGGCCGTGGTCTCTTTGACGGGCCGTCAGTGGCTCTGTGGGCGGCCCTCGTCAGCTTTTAAGTCAGGATCATTTTGGTCTTTTCCCCTATGCATTGGGCATTTAAACCACGTCGTTTAATACCTAAATTACGTCGTTTTACTTAGTTTAAGCCCAATAATCTAGTCAGAACCTACCCAAAACCTATATTCTCCAAAATCCATCAAAATTAGAGCAAAAGAAGAGGAAAGTCGACCAGCCCTCTCAAGAACACGTGCCCCCATAGGAGTATAAGTCCCCTCTGTTGGGCATCAGATGTCACGACCCGAGCCTACACCCTGGACGTGGCCGGCACTCGAGAACCATTGTTGGTCCCCAAGCGAACCCTCATCCTGGCTGACTACAAGCGGAAGACTAACTCAAGCATACAAAAGCTTAAAACTGAATAAAAA
>JAJONR010006548.1:0-26162 GCA_029582245.1 Solanum etuberosum
CTCCTGGACTAGCCCAGCAGGCTTTTGGTGCTCAACCTTCACCTGTTGGCAGTTAGGACACTGTGCCACAAACTCAGCAACGTCCTTCTTCATCCCGTTCCACCAATAGATCTCCTTAATATCATGGTACATCTTTGTCGAACCAGGGTGAATAGAATAACGGGAATGATGTGCCTCTTCCATAATCTGATGTCGAAGCCCTGCAACATTCGGAACACACAATCGACCACTATATCTGAGGACTCCATCTCCTGGTATATCAAATGCTAAAGAATGTTGATCCTGAGCCTTGGCTCTGCGCTGCTCTAAGCTAGGATCCTCTTGTTGCCGTGCTTTTACCTCTACAACTAGGGATGATACGGCTGTGTCCTGAATTGTGACTCTACTATCCTCTGCCTCTAACAATCTGACTCCCAAGTTAGATAATTGATGAAGCTCTCACACTAGCTCACGCTTCTCAACACCTAAATAGGATAAACTACCCATAGATCTTCGGCTGAGGGCATCGGCTACCACATTCGTCTTTCCTGGATGATATAAAATATCCACGTCGTAGTCTTTCAGTAACTCAAGCCATTGACGTTGTCGCAGATTTAACTCCTTCTGTCTAAAGATATATTGAAAGATTTTATGATCTGTGAAGATGTCAACATGAACGCCATATAAATAGTGTCTCCAGATCTTTAACGCATGCACAACTGCAGCCAACTCTAAATTGTGGGTCGGATAGTTCTTCTCATGCTTCCTCAACTGCCTTGAAGCAAATGTGATAACCTTACCATGTTGCATTAGAACACATCCCAACCCAACACCAGAAGCATTACAGTACACCGCATAGCCTTCTGGACCTTGTGGCAATGCTAGAACTGGTGTTGATGTCAACTTGTCCTTCAGCTCCTGGAAACTACGCTCGCAAGCCTCAGTCCACTGGAACTTAGTTGCTTTTTGAGTCATCTTCGTTAAGGGTGCTGAAAGTGAAGAAAACCCCTCGACAAACCTTCTGTAGTACCCAACTAACCCTAAGAAACTACGAACCTCAGTCGGAGTCATGGGTCTGGGCCAAGTCTTTACGGCCTCAATATTTTGTGTATCAACAGTAATGCCTGCATCTGATACAATATGGCCTAAGAAATCTACAGAGTCCAACCAGAACTCACACTTAGAAAATTTTGCATAAATTTCTCGATCTCGAAGAACCTGAAGGACTACTCGCAGATGATTTGCATGCTCAGCTTTTGAACGTGAATACACCAAAATATCATCAATAAATATAATTACAAACAAGTCTAGATGCGGCCTGAATATACTATTCATCAGGTCCATGAACACTGCTGGGGCATTAGTTAATCCAAAAGACATTACCAAGAACTCAAAGTGTCCATATCTGGTTCTAAAAGCCGTCTTTGGAACGTCTTTCTCCCGAACTCATATCTGGTGGTATCCTGATCTTAAATCAATATTTGAGAAGCACTCAGCACTTTGTAACTGATCAAACAAGTCATCGATCCTTGGAAGGGTATATTTTATTTTTTTTAAATGCAGTTGTGTGCTGACGGCTTTAAGTTGAGAAACATTATTGTGAGTAACGTTTTATGACACGTTACTTTGAGTCACGTTTTACTCGTGAGTAACGTTTTCATAAGAATCTAATCCTGCAGATTTAGTATCAAATCCTGTAAATATAGCTATAAAATGCTACTGAGAGTAATATTTTACTTTAAAAACGTGATTGTATGTTTGAAGCAGACTGTCTAATATACCTATAAATTTCAATTGATTCGAGCTGCTATCTGCATTTTTTCTTTGACAAGTCATTGTTATTGAAGTCTACCTAGTCTAGATATGTTGCATATATTCTTTCTTTCATATGCCAAAAAAAGATTTTGGAACACATGCCAAAAAATGTTTCCTGCATTAGCTCAAAGTGCATTAAAATTCTAATAGTTACTAGTATTTCATGAATCACGCCATTTGTGTTTAATTAGTTGATGTGGAAATTGGCTTTATTTAGAAACCACACATATGTTATATATGTGCAATAGTTTTAGAATTTTCCATTTAGTAGTGCATGTAGTTAGTCCAAGTTAAAAATCAACATTGTGTTTAGTTGGCTTAGAAACCAAGATTGTCATACCATTATCTTAATTTTTTAGATATGTATTGTTTGACGAGAGTTCTCTGTTAAGTCCTAGTTTATGCAGAAACGAGCTATTGAGGCAGCGCAAAAAGCTAACACGACTTTGTTTTGATACGAGCACATGTCATACTTGTTTGAGAGCTACAAAGTGGTCGCTGATACTTTTTGCCTTTATATTTTTGTTGTTTGGAGGGTATACGGGTAAATGTTTGGAGGTGATGTGAGGGGTGGTGTGCATTGGTCACGGTTGTCGCCACTGGTTTAGTAACCAGTGACTTCAATTTCAAATAATGCTAATTGTTTATCACATTATAAATTAGGTTCTTGATATATTGAGATATGTAATTAAAAATTAGGGGTATTGTATTATATGGATACCACTAGATTTATGTTAATTGGATAAATTAAGAATTAACCATAGGTTTAAAATTTAGGAATATGAGTCTTGGCATAATAGTTGTGTAATGACCTGATTCCGTCGTTAGGGAAAAGCCAATGGAGAAAGAATTGGGGCAAGAAAACTTTTGAGTAGTAACTTAGAAATTCCTAGCCTAGTCCAGATTTGGACGAAATCTGAGTCAGTTAGGTCTAGAAAAATCTGGTAATGCATGAGAGATCTAATTATGAATATGATCACATGAGTAGATAGCTAAGACGTTAAGGAACCCGTACGACTTTACGGAATCAAATTCAGGCGAGTAAAACTCTCAAAACTGATCTTAGCGTGAACGGGTAGTTGTTGAACGTCATGGGTTGAGGGTGTATTGTGAAATAGGAATTTGGAACTCAAATTCCGACTCTCTGTCTCCGTGTAAGCCGCTGTGGCGGGATTATTCCCACATGGGCGGGGCCGCTGTAGCGGGATGGGGTCCGCCGTAGAGGTCCAGTCGCGAATTAAGTCAGGATTCAACCCCAAAAATGTTATTATTCTGCAACTTTCATTCTTGAGAGCTAAGAAACGAACCAGGGCAAGTTCTTGACAGTTTTCCACCTCTTCTAGCACTAAAGGTAAGGATTTTACTCCCCTAATCCATTTTTCGATCCATAGAACTTAGATTCTTGGGTAATTGTTATTGGGGGAAATGTTTTCATCTGAATCTAATTGTGGAAAAACCCCTAATTTGGGTATGGGGATCATGGGTTTGTTCTTGGGTTATTGGGTTTGCTATAATCCAAGTAAGTTAGACCTTAATTATTGATCCTTGCGTATTATTACTTGTTTGTAGACCTAGAACAAGCGGAAAGAATCCGGAAAGGGAAGAATCAAGTGTCTTAGGGGGATTCAAGCTTGGTTTCGAGGTAGGTGATGATTTGATTTCATGTTTGTGTGATGTATGTGGGTATTTTCTTCATAGTAATGCATGTATGTATGTGAATGTAGCACTGTTGATCAAACCTAATGTAAATGAGTATGAATGAACGATTGTATGCCATGAATCAACATTGATTGTATGATAATGTACATTGTGATTGTGATTGTGGTATGATGATTGGACCGGGTGTCACGTTCTGACACACTAATTTGGATCGGGTGTCACGTTCCGACACACAATTGGATCGGATGTTACATTCCGACACACTAATTGGGATCGGGTGTCACGTTCCAGCACACTAACAGTTTGGGTATGGGTTCCATGAAAGGACCATTGAATTATTATATTTACTTGTATTGAGAATGTGGAATTGTACATTGCTCCGGAAATGATAACCAATGTGTGTATATATTCTGTGCATGTCATGTTTACTATGTTGTGACTGCTTATATATATTTCGCTTACTGGAATAGCCGCGTGATCCTACCAGTACACTGTGGTTTTATACTGATACTGCACTTGCTCTTTCTTTGTTAAGTACAGGGCATCTTCAGGCGGCTACTGACAGACCTCATTTAGGAGACAACTGATAGAGATTGAATTCAAGGGTGAGCCAGTTCTTCCAGGCTGCCATGAGTTCTCATTCTGTTTAGTCCATTTTCTTCGGACTTAGACTAGTACATTAGATATTCTCTTATTTAGTTCGAGGTTGTACCCCTTGCTCTTAGACTTGTTGAACTTTAGAGTTTTGGTACATTGACTTTCAGGTTCTAGGCATTGTTTTCCGCAATTGTTTTGTTAGACTTCCGGAGTTTATGGGAACTCCAATTTATTTCTGCATTTAAGCCTGCTTCCGTATCTTTTAATGTCTCTGTTGTAGTTTAGTTGGTTAGTATTAATTGTTCTACCACCGGAGGGTTAGTGTGGGTGCCAATAAAGACGGTCTGGGTCGTGACAAAGTTGGTATCAGAGCTCTAGGTTCGTTGATCTCATTGTACCAAAATGAGTCTAGTAGAGTCTTGCGGAACGGTACGGAGACGTCTGTACTTTTCTTCGAGAGGCTATAGGACTTTAGGAAATCTCTCTGTCTTTTCTCCTTTCGTGCTATGACTTGATTCCAATTGGTATCTGGGGATCCAAATTGGTAACTAATCTCTTTCACTCTTTTGTCCGAAGAAGGGTAGCACCCGCCAGGGGTGAAGCCCCAGTTGACGATGTGCATAGACTATCGACAGTTAAATAGGGTCACCATTCGAAATAAGTATCTTTTACCTCGGATTGATGATCTGTTTTACCAGTTGCAAGGTGGGTCAGTTTTCTCTATAATTGATCTAAGGTCTAATTACCATCAGTTAAAGATTAGGCCTGAGGATGTACCAAAAACGGCATTCAGGACCTGCTATGGGCACTATGAATTTCTAGTAATGTCGTTTGGGTTGACAAATGCGCCTACAACTTTCATGAGTTTGATGAATGGTGCATTCAAACCATTTCTGGATTCGTTTGTTATTGTCTTTATTGATGACATTTTGGTTTATTCGAAAAGTAAGGAAGAGCATGCCGACCATCTTTGTATTGTTCTGGGTGTTCTTGGGAGACAAAAAAATTGTATGCTAAATTTTCCAAGTGTGAGTTCTGGTTGGATTGAGTTGCCTCTTTTAGGCATGTGGTTTCAAGGGAAGGGGTAATGGTAGATCCCCAAAAGATCAAAGTAGTCAAGAATTGGATCCAACCTAGTTCTGTGACTAAAATTAGAAGTTTTGTAAGGGACGGCTAGATAATGAACACCATTATTTTAGAAAATCCATTAGTATTGTTGACATAACATGTATGGGTTGCTTAGTAAATGATGATACTATGTTGCGACAATTGAGGTTAGAAACTCTACTACGATTTCCTAGATTGAGTGTATATCAATGAGGGTTATGATACGACTCCTCCAATAGCAGCGATGCTTACTTGGTTAAGTCATTAAGTGTGTTACAATTGTGGAGAACCTGGACATATGAGGAGAGATTGTCCCCATCCGCACATGTCGGACCCTGTGCCGCAGCAGACCAGAGCAGTGGTACTAGCAGGCAGCGATAGTAATGGCAGAGGACGTCCACAAAGTGGGAGAGGAGGAAATCAGCAAGGCCGTGAAGGTCGGGGA
Source organism: Solanum etuberosum (assembly GCA_029582245.1). Lineage (NCBI taxonomy): Eukaryota > Viridiplantae > Streptophyta > Magnoliopsida > Solanales > Solanaceae > Solanum > Solanum etuberosum. The sequence goes on from JAJONR010006548.1 coordinate 5,603, forward strand.
AACAGTAATGCAGGTAGGAGAGCAATGCATCCAGGCAAAGAGGTTGCCCGTCAAGATGACAAGGCTCAGTTTTATGCCTTTCCGGGCAAGACCGAGGTTGAGGCGTCGGATGTAGTGACCACATGTACTATTATTGTTTGTGACCGGATGGTTGTTGTTTTGTTTGATCTGGATTCTACTAATTCATATGTGTCAGTTCAGTTTACCTTGGGATTTGATGCGGTTGTGATGTGCTTGATGCCCCCATCCATGTTTCTACCCCAGTTGGAGAGTCGGTTATAGTCACCCACGTCTATCGTGCTTGTGCTGTCTTGTTTATGGATTTTCAAACTTGGACTGATTTGGTAATTTCGGACATGATTGACTTGATATAATCTTAGGCATGACTTGGTTGTCCCCCTATTATGATGTGCTTAATTGTAATGCTAAGACGGTAACTCTAGAAATCCTGGGTAGGGAAAGGTTAGAGTGGGAAAGGGTGTACAAGCCTAAGCCAGCTAAGGTCATATCTTCCATTCGGGCTAGTAAACTAGTGGGGCAGGGGTGTTTGGCATTTTTGGCTTATGTTCGGGATGTTGATATTGAGTCTCCCTCTATTGAGTCTATTCCTGTAGTGTCTAAATGTAGAGAAGTGTTTCCTACCGATTTGCCTGGTATGCCTCTGGATAGAGATATAGATTTTTGCATTGATTTGGAACCTGGTACTCACCCCATCTCTATCCCTCCTTCTCACATGGCTCCGGCAGAATTGAGAGAGCTTAAAGCTCAAATCCAGGAGCTTCGTAATAAAGGTTTCATCCGTCCTAGTGCTTCCCCGTGGGGTGTTACTGTCTTGTTTGTTAAGAAGAAGGATGGTAGTATGAGGACCGATGATTTTATCTTAAGCCATAAAGGAGTGGATGGATACCGGGATGACAAGCTTATGGATAAAGAAAGTCTCATTGAGTATACTTGGATGAAGGCAATTGAAGATTTTAGTAAGAAAGTGCGTATAATTTGGGTTAGTCCTTTGAATTTGATGGGTATACCTGAGTTTGAGGTGTCATGTCGATGAAAAGGTTGACTTCTTAGTGATAGCCAGGGCTAACTGAGCATAATGGTAATAAGAGTTCGTGATGGATTGTGATGGGATGCAACTATATAATGAGATTGTTGGTTAAGCGAATTTTGTATAGTAATTACGACTTGCGAGTATCTAAGGTTGTGGTTTTCTAATATTTGGTGAGTAACGTGGTGGTATGGGAAGTTTTAAGAGATGGTGGGACACCACACGAATAGAATTAAAAGAGCTAGAGTCATAATGAAGAAAAAATAATGGGATGTAGTACAGCCTTTAGAGAGAGGCGAGAGCAAGAATATTTTATTTGATTACAAAGGCTAAAGAGGTATCTTCAGAGGGGTAGTTAATTGGGTTCAGAGACGCGTGATTTCATTCGCTTTGTTGTGGCTATGGTAATAGTGTCAAGGGTACATCAGACTGGTTAAAAACTATTGAAAAAGACTTGAGAAAGGAGTGTACAGACATTAGCTCAAGTGTGATGATAAGTGCTTTATTTTATTTTGAGTTTAGTAATGAGTACGATTGAAATTTTAGCGAAAGATATTGTAAGATTGATGGAGAGGCGATCAATGATAACCGAAGATCCATGAATTCATAAAAATCTTCAAGGTATAAGCTAATGTTGATAGATAAGAGGATTGTGTTATACGGTTGAATTTACAATTCAGATTTTTCATTGTAAGTCTACATTCGTGGTGATATATTTTGTCAAGGTATGAATTTGGAAGGTGAGAAATGATCAATTGTATTAGGTATTGAGCATTTGAAAGGACTTACACTTGGGTTGAGTCGTAAAGTTTATTACTGTTGATTGTTAAGGTACCTAAGAAAGGTTTTCATTTAAAAGTGTTGGTTTAGAGTAAGGTAAATGGTCGGAGTGTTTATGATGGTTGTTAGTATTGAGAGTGTGGGCTTCAGTGGAATAATGTGAAGAGTATGTGGAGTCAACTGAATGGAAATGGCTGGTATCGGCTCTTCAGAGGAAAAACCTTTAGTGTTATTCAATATTTATTCCGTAAATTCTTATGTGACCATCTATTTCATTTTGTACATGGTTGTGAGTATGATTCACTAGCAATGCTCACGTGTGTTTTCACTTTTGTGGGTGGATCCCTAGTGGTGGATCAGATTTATCGATCATGCGATGTTCTCTTGGTTGAGTGGGATGATTGGGAAGACTTGGTTATTTCAGATGACATATTTGGTGTTGTCTTGGAGTTGTTAAAGTATTCCAGTGGTTCTACATTGCTTATAAGAATTTATAGAAGAGCTACCATGCGTATTTATGATTGTCCAACAATCTTAATATTCATCTAGTCTTCGAGGTCATGTATCGATTATGTGTGGTTGAATGTGGGGATCATTTGGGTCCAATTCTACTGTTCTTAAGGGTAATCAACAATCACAATTACTAATCTAGCATTTTGATAGTGTTGTTAGAAGGTTTGTATGCTTGGACAGATCCCTCGATGAGCATCTGATGTCTAAAGATCATTTTTTTATAACTTAAGCTCATGAAAATTTATGTTGTGAGATGGAGATGTTAATAAGAACTATGATTGTTTGGGTATTATGAGTGTGTGTTGGTTGGTTCAGGTTCACCTCTAATTGTAGCGAGTATTGATTTAGGATTTTATCATGGTTATGTAAGAAAGGATTCGTCCTGATGATTGTGTCAAGGTCCTTGATAACATGTTGCAGACATGTGTATGATCAACTTTGGTGGTTATTGAGAATAGCTTTGTTGTTAGTTAAGTTTACATACAACAATATTTATCACTCGAGTATTGTGATGACTTCATTGAGGCATTGTATGGGAGGATGTGTAGGTATTCAATTGGTTCGTTTGAAGCTGAAAATGTGAAACCTTTGAGGGTTGATTTGGTGATGAGATTCGGTAAGAAGGGCAAGCTTGGTCCTCAATACATCAGGCCATTTGAAATTTTGGACTGTGTAGGGCTAGTGGCTTCTAGGTTGGCTTTACCGTCTAGCCTATCTGGAGTCCATCCAGTGTTCCATGTGTACATGTTGAAGAAGTATCATGGGGACGGGAATTACATCATAAAGTGGGACTCAGTGTTGTTGGACAAAGACCTTTAGTATGAGGAGGAACCGATTGCAATTCTTTATCGTGATGTCCAGAAGCTAAGGAACAAAGATATTAAGTCCGTGAATGTTCAATGGAAGCATCGTCTAGTTGAGAAAGCTACTTGGGAAACCAAGAAAGACATGCGAGACAAATATCCCATTTGTTCAACGATTCAGGTACTACTCTACCCTTACTTTAGCCAGTCTTTCCTAGTTGATCACTCGGGGACGAGTGATGGGTAAATTGGTATCTATTGTAAAGTTCTGATTTCGTCGTTAGGGAAAAACCAATGGGGAAAGAATTGGGGCCAGAAAACTTTTGAGTAGTAACTTAGAAATTCCTAGCTTAGTTCAGATTTGGATGAAATCTGAGTCAGTGAGTTCTAGGGAAATATGGTAATGAATGAGAGATCTAATTATGAATTTGATCACATTATTAGATAGCTAAGACGTTAAGAAACCCGTACGACTTTACAGAATCAAATTCAGGTAAGTAGAACTCCTGAAACTGATCTTAGCGTGAACGGGTAATCTTTTAACGTCATGGGTTGAGGATGTGTTGTGAAATGGGGATTTGGAACTCAAATTCCGACTATCTATCTCCGAGTAAGCCGTTGTCACAGGATTATTCCCGCCAGGGTGGGGCCGCTGTAGCGGGATGGGGTCCGCTGTAGCGGCCAAGTCGTGAATTAAGTCGGAATTAAACTCCAAAAATGTTATTCTTCTGCAACTTTCATTCTTGAGAGCTAAGAAACAAACCAGGCAAGTTCTTGACAGTTTTCAACCTCTTCTAGCACTAAAGTTAAGGATTTTACTCCCCTAATCCATTTTTTGATCCGTAGAATTTAGATTCTTGGGTAATTGTTATTGGAGGAAGGTTTTGATCTGAATCTAATGGTGGAAAAAGCTCTAATTTGGGTATGGAGATCATGGGTTTGGTCTTGCATTATTGGGTTTGTTATAATCCGGGTAAGTTAGACCTTAATTATTGATCCTTGCGTATTACTACTTGTTTGTAGACCTAGAACAAGCGGAAAGAATCCGGAAAGGGAAGAATCAAGTGCCTTAGGGGGATTCAAGCTTAGTTTCGAGGTAGGTGATGATTTGATTTCCTGTTTGTGTGATATATGTGGGTATTTGCTTCATTGTAATGCATGTATGTATGTCAATGTAGCACTGTTGATCAAACCTAATGTAAATGAGTATGAATGAACGATTGTATGCCATGAATCAATATTTATTGTATGATTATGAGAATGTACATTGTGATTGTGATTGTTGTATGATGATTGGATCGGGTGTCACGTTCCGACACGCTAATTCGGATCGGGTGTCACGTTCCGATACATAATTGGATCGGGTGTTATGTTCCGACACACTAATTGGGATCGGGTGTCACGTTCCGGCACACTAACAGTTTGGGTATGGGATCCATGAGAGGACCATTGAATTATTATATTTACTTGTATTGAGAATGTGGAATTCTACATTACTCCGGAAATGATAACCAATGTGTGTATATATTTTGTGCATGTCATGTTTACTATGTTGTGACTGCTTATATATGTTTGGCTTACTGGAATAGCCGTGTGATCCTACCAGTACACTGTGGTTGTGTACTGATACTGCACTTGATCTTTCTTTGTTGAGTACAGGGCATCTTCAGGCGGCTACTGACAGACCTCATTTAGGAGACAACTGATCGTGACCGAATTCAAGGGTGAGCCAGTTCTTTCAGGCTGCCAACTCTGTTTAGTCCATTTTCTTCGGACTTAGATTAGTACATTAGATATTCTCTTATTTAGTTCGGGGTTATACCCCTTGCTCTTAGACTTGTTGAACTTTAGAGTTTTGGTACATTGACTTTCAGGTTTTAGGCATTATTTTTCGCAATTGTTTTGTTAGACTTCCAGAGTTTATGGGAGCTCCAGTTTATTTCTGCATTTAAACCTGCTTCCGTAACTTTAAATGTCTCCGTTGTAGTTTAGTTGGTTAGTATTAATGGTTCTCCCACTGGAGGGTTAGTGTGGGTGCCAATCACGGTGGTCTGGATCGTGACGAGTTGACACCAAAATTTATGAATTTAATTATATATTAGGGTGCGTTTTGGGTCTAGGCTAAATATATAGTAATATTGTGTTTATGGACTCATTTGCTTACGAATATTATATATTTGATAGATTGGGAACATTCCGAGGCTTTACGAAAGGGAGAGGCAAAATCTTGAGAATTCGTGGTACGTGTTTCGGCATTCAAGGTATGTTAAGACTTTCAAACTTCGTTGAAGGACGTTTTTCTAATTAAAGATTAAAAATTAAATAGACAATGGGTAAGGGCAAAAAATGGGGGGTCTCTACCAATGGTGTGACGGACATTGGTACGAGTACCAGTGTTATAAAGGAAAAGTTTATTACTATAGAATGTGGATTGTAATCCGAAAATGCCAAAGCATGTGGGCATTAGCTGATGTATTAATGACTTGAATTCTTTTGTATGATTGTGTTTCTTTATTGAACCCGTATATTTGTGATAATTGAGGTTATTATATATCATATTGATATTTGATTGATTGAGATGCATCATCATCCCCTTATTGGAATCATATTGTGCACATGCATTGACGTGAGATTGAGTATAAGTTGGGCACATAGAGATCGTCCGTGCTTGGGATTGTGAGATGTTAAGATTATAATTTGGGCACATGGAGATCGTCCATGTGGAAATTATTTAATTTTATGATAGTGCATTGATATCTTCCGCACAGACACGTGGAGATAGTTCGTGTCGGTATATGGACCTCGCGAGTCCCCCATGGATCATGAACTCTCGATGTATTTCCAAGGAGTATCATGTTTATATGGTTGAGAGAGTACTTTGCATCTGAGGCATATCATTTCATGGTGTCACATTGCATTGCATTGCATTTCATTACATCATTTATTCTTATTGATTATGTGTTTTATTGGTGGTTGTACATTACATGACATTTGATTATCTTTATTTGATGAAACTTGACTGGTAAGTATAATATAGACTTGTATAAGTAAAGGGTTGATTTTCTTATATGAACTCCTGTAACTACTTCTTCGTTGTCGGTCTATGAGATATACTGAGTACACGTGGTTTCGTACTCATACTACACTTGTTGCAATCTTTGTGGTGCAGATTCGATTTTGAATACGTGCACATCTCGTGGAGCTTTTTGACTTCGAGCTTGGAGTATCTTGGAGTTGTGGTGAGTTGCTTGACTGTTCCGTGGCCCACACCTCCTTCTATCTTTTATTTATTCTGTTGTTTTAGTATTCAGACAGGATATCTCTTATGTTTGGACTTGCCATTTAGTTTTAGACTTGCACCATATTTAGAAACTCTTGTACTTATGACACCAATTCTTGGGTGGTATTTTAGTTTTCCGCATTTCGTATTTATGAAAGACTTAGTGTTGGAGATATTCTACTTGTTGTTTACTTTTCACCTTAATTACTTAGTTAAATTGGTAAAATTGGGGGGTTGGCTTACCTATCGGTTGGGAACGTAGGTGCCATCACGACATGTGAATTTGGGTTGTGATAGTTGAGTTGGTTGTTTCTTATGTATCTGACACTCTTAATTATAGAACACAATTTTTCTCTCGATCGAACTGCTTTGAAATGTTTTTATTTAAGCCGAGAGCCTATTGGAAACAACCAACCCTGTAGCTCCCAAGGTAGGGTAAGGTCAGCGTAGTGCGTACACTCTCAGTTCACAGCTCTGCAGTAGAGTCTAACTTCTCCATTTTCAAGGACACCAACATTTCCAAGCTTGATCATGGAAGCAGCAAATTCCCTGAAGAACGTAGCTTGGTCATGGAAGCAGCAAATTCCCTGAAGAACGTAGCTTGATCATTGACAATTTGCCTTAACAATCAATCCAATCCTGTAGTCATTCAACAAACTCTGGTTTAATGCAAAAACACATTTGAGATGATTGTTCGAAATGTCTCCCGGAGATTTGCAGTTCTGTAATTTTCTATTTTGTTATCTCATTGGCACTAGCTTCAATCAAGTTTACTCAATCAAATCTAGGCCTTATTTTAAATTTGCAGAATTTAAAATCAGATTCTTAAAAAACGTTACTGTGAGTAACGTTTTACGAGTAAAACGTGACTCAAAGTAACGTATTATAAAACGTTTCTCACAATAACGTTTTTAGCTTAAAACGTTACTCACAATAACGTTTATTAACTTAACGCCGTCAGCACATAACTGAATTTTAAAAATATAACATATACCCTAACCATTACTGTGGAATACGTTATTACTAATTTTGTAAAGTTTTAAAAAAACATACTATTTTGGTGAATTGTTTTAAATAATGACTTAGTTTGATAAAAAAATTCCATAATGCAACTGTGACATAATGAGCTCGCACTTGGTTCACGGGAAGTTGTCTACATTTTACATAACTTCACATATTTTCTTTATTTCATACCTTATTGTATAATTTTACATGAAGATTGGAACCGTAAACTATCCTCAATGAGACACTAATAGATTTAGCGGGTTCCAAATTAAACTCAAATCGTATGATTCATTATTTCATATCTCATTAAGAATGGTTAGCAGGTTCCAATCTTATTCTCAAGTTTAAATATTTGTTAATTTCAACGGGTTGTTAACTCATCCACCATCCTATTAGTGCATGGGTCGGTTTGAAAATAAACTAATTGCATATAATGAAACGTTATTGAATGAAATGGCAAATACATTATTGAGAGATGTATAAATTTGGATAAAATGAAAATTGGATTTATCCACTCTCTGTACATCCCCATTAGTTCCCACCATCTATACTATCTTGATAATTGTATATAGATCATGCTTTGTTATTTTATTTTCAATTGTAATGGTACATATATTGATAGATTATAGGAACATATTTTTTATTTATTTACTAAATATAGAAAAGTAAGTTGATTTTTTTTTGTAGGAAAATATTTTTCTCCACATCAAACACATTTTGTATGAATATATGTATGTGTTATGTTTTTCGATATGACTTTTATAAATTGTTCTCACTTTTAGTCGGGCTTCTCCCTTTTAACTCGATATGCACTTAATTAGATTTTATTTTGAGTTCAGTTACCAGCTTAAATTATTAATTTATGAATATTAACTTAAATTTAAAAGGGATAACTTTATAAGAATAGTCTTTTTTTAAAAGAACTAAAAATATGAATATATCCTAAAAATAAAGTATTCAATTTGTGTGTATGTCTTTCGGGATTTGTTGTTTTTTAATAGAGAATATACTAATAATAACTTTTGAAAGATAACAATCTTTTACGTCTCAAAACCTTAATTTCTTGATTATTCTTCTATTATTATCAACAACTTCAAAATTTTAGATCAAATATTCAGACTTTTTATAGTAATTTAAAAAGTGAAGTTTGATACTCTATCATAAAATGGAAAGAGCATTAACGGAAAAACCCTCCTCACTTTGCAACCGTGAATATGCCAGCCGCCAGGCGGATTGAAAAAATAAACTTCATTGATTTAATTTTTAATGTTTTAATATTAAATTTATTATATTTTTATAATTATAAGTTAACATCAACTATTAAAACTATATAAAATTTATATTTATATCAAAAATATTAATTTCAGTTGAATCGATCTCGAGATACTCTACACCCGTGATAGGATCATGCTATACCAAAGATTGACATATAATTAGGTCATCTGAATAATTAATCTAAGGTGATTAATGGTGAACATATTATAATATGTGTGAACATATTATGTGAGGAAACAACAACGTGAACATACAATGGGATATAGTTGTCTCTCATGGCTAGTTGGGACAACACGTCGTGGTTCCATTTCATACCAACACGTGGATGTCAGAGACTCCTTAATTGTACGGTATAAAGTACCCATCATTTTAGTAAATCAAAATTTTATTATTATTTTTCATAATATTTTTATATTAAATTAAATAACTATGTAACGTAATGGTAGCTGAATTTAAAATTTTAAAATATAATTAATAAGATTAATTTAATAAAAAATACATTTAATTTAATAATTAAAAAAAATATCAAATTGATAAAGACACGATAATATGAAACGGAAAACAAGATAATATGAAACGAAAAAAGGAAAAAAGTCTACGGTACTTGTACTTAAACAATCCAGTTAGGTTTGCATGCATGTAGATCCTAATGATTATGACAGTTGTATATGATCAGGTAACCAAATTATTTATTACTGTAATAATGTAATTTTATTAATGAGAAACAGAGATTTGCTTTTCTATATTTTTTATAAATAAGAAAATATATGTAAAGAGTGAACATAAGCTTCAAGAATTAATGTTCGAGAATGTGCTTAAGCTTGAAGGAAGTGAATCATAATTAAGATTCTTTATGGCTACGCGTTACAAATTAACTACAAATGTTTTCTAATTAAATCTTAATTAGAAGAGCATTTACAGATTATTTTTTAATGCATATGTATTTGAAGTGTAAAGCGTTGCAAATCATGAGCCTAAAAAAAAGAATACTCCTTATTTTATGTATATATAATTGCATGATTAACGTCTTTATATAAATTGATACTTTTACCTCCCAATTTTTATAAAGCATTCCTGTAATAAATATAGAGCAAAATCGACGAGTTGTGTACCTTAATTTACAGCGGAAGTCATCGATTTTGTTATTTTGACAGGATTGCGCTCAAGTTCCTCTTTGAATCACTAGGAAACAAAGTTTGATTCATAAACTAAATGTCCCTTTTGTTGGATATCTTTAATTTAAGAAGAATGTTGTTTTCTGTTTTTGTTTCTTTTCTTTCTTTCTTCTTTTCTGAAGAGCGTAAAGTGTCTACTTAAAATAAGGATTGTGTAGCAGTTACTATGTAACTGTTCCCACCCCTTTTTAAATTAACACTTATCTCCTTTTTTTTACAGATAACAACTTCAGGTCAGGTCGGGTAGATCCACAACCCAAAACTTACATCTCCCACTTCACACATGGTGGACAAGACCCAAGTCAACACAACATCAACTATACACACAATTCATACGACAAATAGTTTGTGCGACCTGTGAGCATTAAGAGCTTACCCTTAAGGTTTTATAAGCCCCACATAGAAATCCAATCACATGTGGAAGGAATTCACTACTTATATGAGAATACAATTACTCTCAATACCCCAGACTTCATTCACTACTTCAATAGTTACTTATTCGATTTCTCATCCTCTTAAAGAGATTAACTCGAGTTCATGTTTAACTTTATACACATAATTACACTCTATACCAATATGGTTAGTGCAATAGCCGGCTTGTGTACAAGTTTATTATTTAATTTATAGTCTTTTCTTTCTACTCGAATCTATCTGTCCAATTCAACTGCTTTCCTAGACATGCACTGCATTACCGAATTATTCATGGCTATTAGTAACATGCTAAAGTAGCAACATCGATTGAAACTTCAAGAAACAGCAAAAGGTCAAAGGGTATTTCATTGAAAAATCAATTTAACTTTTAAGGGTCTCACACAATGAAGAAGCAAGGAACCGTTCTTTCATTGACCTATTGAACGCTTGGCACACGTGGTATGAAACATGTGTTATGATTTTTCACCTTATACTGGTGGATGTGTCTCATTCTTTCGATTATTCAACATCGTACAGACCTTGGTCTAAACACCTCCAAATGTTTAACCCTAGTTTCTCTCTTTAGTGATCCTTAAATTTATTTTCTTAAAGAAACTCTTGTCTAGCTCATAAAATAAGTCATAATATGGTGGTGAAACTCATATCTTCACGTTCCTCGATGTAAGAGGCGATTGATCGTGTGAGAGAGTCAATCTCGCTACTTGTTCGACATACTTTATTTCTTACAAAATATCACATGCATATTATATTTGAATATAAATTCAATAGTATTATCTAGAAGAGGATATTATAATAACGAAGTTATTTTACAATACTGAATTATCATCAAATCCTACACAAACCTTGAGCCTTAACATGTTTTTCAAACAAATCTCTTGAGATGGCCTTCGTAAAAGTATCAGCTATAATTTCACGTGTAGGAATGTATTGCAAAGTTATTTCTCTACTTGCCACTACGTCTCTTACAAAGTTATACTTGATGTCAATATGTTTGGTCTTGCTATGATACTTAGGATCATTTGTGTATGTGATAACCGCTTGACTATCACAATATAGAATCATGGGACCCTTAGAATTCTTTGCAATACTCAAACGCTCAAAGAATCACTTTAACCAAACAACTTCTTGTACTGCAGAGGCACAAGCCAAGAATTCAGAATACATGGTTGAAAGAGATGTACAAGTTTGCTTATTACTTTTTCATGAAATTAGCACCACCATTAAGTAAGAAAGCATAACCGGATGTTGATTTGCTATCATTCCGGCCACCAAGCCAATCAACATATGTATAACTTTTTACGAATAAATCAGATCCACTATAACATAGTGTATGATCCGCAGTTTCCTTCAGATATCGAAATATTCTCTTTACTGCTTTCCAATGATATTTTCCAGAATTGGATTGATACCTGCTAACTAGACTCACGGCATAACAAATATCTGGGAGATTACACATCATAGCATACATCAAACTCCCGACAGCACTAGAATAAGAAACTCGAGACATGTCTTCCTTTTCGTTTTAGCCTTTGGACACGTTTCAAGGCTTAAAGTTTCATCCCTTTCTACGGGAGTATCCATGAATTTTCAACTATTCATTCGAAAACGTTCCAATATTTTCTTTATATAAGTTTCTTGAGATAAACTAAAAAAATTCTTGAAACGATCTCTTTGGATCTTAACACCCAATACATAGTCTGCTTCACCCATATCTTTCATATCGAATGATTTTGAAAGCCATGACTTGACAGTTTTCACATACTCCAAACTATTTCCAGCTAATAAAATATCATCTACATAGAGAGAAAGAATTACAAAATTTTTATCGGACCTTTTTACATAGATGCAATGGTCTTCATCGATCATGGTGAAATCAAATGACATTACCTCCTTATGAAATCTCAGGTACCACTGCCTTGAAGATTGTTTTAGGACATAAATTGATCTTTTCAATTTACAAACTTTCTTTTATTGGCCTTTAACAATGAAATCTACTGGTTGCTCCATGTAGATTTTCTCGTTTAATTCTCCATTGAGAAAGACGGTCTTCACATCCGTTTGGTGTAATTCTAGATCTAAACGTGCAACAATAGCTAAAAGTAATCGTATGGAGGTAAGCTTTACAACTGGTGAAAAAGTTTCCTCATAGTCTATTCCAACTTTTTGAGTAAAACCTTTTGCCACCAATAGTGCTTTGTGTCTTTCTATCGATCCATCCAATTTGCGTTTAACTTTGAGAATTCATTTATTCCCAATAGCCTTACGTTCCTTAGGAAGGTCAACTAGATCCCAGACTTTATTGGTTTTCATGGACTCTAATTCTTCTTTCACCGCTTTTAACCATTCATCATTTTTAGAGCTTAATAAGGCCTCAGTAACAGAATTATGTTCATCTAATTTTGTAGGAGATACCAAGAAAACATAGTCCTCAATCTCATAAGATCGTTTAGGTACACCTTTTCTTTTACTCTTACGTATTTGAAGTTCAGATTCCTCTATAGGATTTTGGGATCCATAACTCCCACTTTGACCAGGAATCATTTCTTGATCCTTTGAATTATCAAGTATGTCTGACAACATTACCTGATCTTCTGAATTCAATATTTCGTAGAGAGGCTCAACTTCATCTATTTCACCCTTTTTGAGAAAATCACTTTCCAAAAATCTGACATCTCGTGATACAGTTTCAGTAGTACTTCCATCCTCCAGTTCATCGATGAACACATATCCTTTGGAGCGTTCAGAGTACCTTATAAAGATATATTTCTTTTCTTTTGGACTTAGTTTACCAAACTCACAAAAATGATCTTTAATATATGATGCAAAACCACACGGTTATAGATCATTCAGGTTTGTTTTATGACCAGTCCAAAGTTCATAAGGAGTGGAAGACACTGATTTAGAAGGTACTTTGTTCAATATGTAAGCCGCAGTCAATAATGCATCTCCCCAGAAAGAGATAGACAAATTTGTCTGCGCCATCATTGATCTTGTCATGTCCAATAATGTTTTATTCCTTCTTTCAGCTCCACCATTTTTTTGTGGTGTATAAGGAGTAGTTAATTGTCTGATAATATCATTTTCAATACATAATTCTTCAAATTGATTTGACAAATATTCACGTCATTGATCAGTTCTTAAAGCCTTTATGCTTTTAGCTAATTGATTTTCAACTTCATTCATATATCTTTTAAAGCACTCAAGTGCTTCAGACTTATGAGAAATCATATAGACATAACCAAAGCGTGTGAAATCATCAATAAATATAATGAAGTATGTAGCACCAGACCTTGCACTCACATTCATTGGACCACAAATATCAGAATGAATTGATTGAAGTGGGAACTCAGCTCTTTTAGCCTTCCCAAATGGTTTACGCGTAATCTTTCCAGCAAGACAATTTTCACAAGTTGACATATCAATTTCAGTGAAAGAACCTAAATGTCCTTCTTTTGCCAACCTATTCATTTGATCTTGCCCTATGTGACCAGTCATGTAATAACATCAACATCATTTAACATGTCATTACACAATGATCAACATAATATGTAGTCATAAGTTGAAGGATTATAATCCAATATGATAAACGGTCATAACGAAGTCCAAAACCATATAAAACATTATCTAAAGTTATTCTAACACCATTACGACTAAAAAATCAAAACCAACGTCTAAAAGAACAGACACAAATACTAAGTTTCGTTGAATCTCTAGAGCATAAAGGACATCATGCAACATCAAGGAACGGCCATTACGAAAGTTCCACTTCGCAAGTGCCTATCCTTTTGACTTCTAGTTTTGTATTATTTCCCACATAGATTAACCTTGATTTAGATGAAACTCCACAAACGCTTCTCGACCTCGACTCACGTGGTTAGTGGATCCTGAGTCTACAATCTACATAGGATAAGATTCAGTTAGTAAAGAAGTTCTAGAAACATATGTAGCACTTAGAGATGCGTTCAGAAATGCTACCTTTTTCGGCTCAGTACATTCGCGATCAAAATGCCCCAGCACTTTGAAATTGTATCACTTCATTTTGCTCGTCTCTCCTCTTGAAAAAACTATTTTCCTTTCTTGGAATTTGGCTTCTTCTTTTCTTAATGGGTCCTTCTCCAGTCTCTTTGTCTTTCCCATTTCTTTTCCAATTCTTCCTGCGCTTGAAGCCTGAAGATTTTGTACCACTTAAATCTGTCACAAAGGCATTAGAAGTAGCTTTAGCAGCACCAAACCGCTCATCTTCAAGTTCAACATGACGTGCAACATCAGAAAAAGTTTTGATGCTATCATTACGGGTCAAGTTAACCTTCAAATGTTCCCAATTATATTAGGAAGAGACCGAATCACTGCCTGGACTTGTTGCTCATCTGAAAGAACATGAACAACACTCTTGAGTTGATCTATCATGTTTGAAATCACCCCAAGGTGTTGTTTGATATTCTGATCATGACTCTATTTGTAAGTGTCAAATTTGATAGTGAACTGTAGGAGGCGGGTTACAGACGTACCCCCATACGTTCCTCACAGATGTGCCCACATAGCATGAGCAGTAGGAAATTTCTCACATTCATGTATGAGGTTATCAACCACAAAACTAACTATTATTCCATGTGCAGTGGAATTAGCTTTTCTCCAAGCGTTGTAAGCTTCAAGATCCCTTATGTATTGTGCCGTATTACCCTCTTTTGGTTGATTCAAAACATGATCTATACCTTCCAGAGCATTTTCCAAAGAGTTGTGACCTTTTCGAAGGATTGTGACTTTTCCAAACAGTTGTGACCTTTCCGAAGGATTGTGACTTTTCCAAAGAGTTGTGACCTTTCCAGTAATACGCACCTTTCCACACTACCCTTTGTTGTCTATAAATATAGTGATTTTCTCTCATTTTAAGAGAACAATTTTGTAAACTTCTTCTTCTACTACTAAATCTAGTATTCTAAGTGTACTTTACTGTCGTTGAGTGGTTCACTGACACCGTGGGTACAAGTATCGATACACCGGTGAGTAAGATCATTCTATCTTTGAAGGATATATTCCATTAACCTCGGGTACTTGAGGAGAATAATTCCTTAAGGGGACACTGTGTATTCGGTGGGATCGATTTTCTTATTTGAAAAAAAATATTTTGTATATTGTTTCTAATCTATTTCGGATTCTATTTGTTATACTAGTTTAATTTTCTAGTTTTGAAAATACTCTTTAAACTTTGTTGTTTCTTATCAAGTTCTTCAAAGTTTTTGTTCAAAGTATCTTAGGAATACAAGATGAACAACAATTTATGAGATATTTATTTAATATTGGGCACAAGCTTTTCAACGCTAGTAAGTTTTTTTTAATAATAAGTGGCAGTAAAATTTGAATCTAAAACTTCTACATATTTTCATATTATATTACATTGAATTATGTAATAATTTCATTCAAAAACTTAACTTAGAAACCTCTTAACAAGGTTATGCAGTATTTCCTCTGATCCATCTTATATGGTGTTTATAGTTTAAAATAAATATTTTTAACATTATCAAGAAATTATTAATCATTTCTACTACATTTATTTTTATCTTAGAAAAATGAGATTTTTAATATCCAAAAAACTATATTAATAAATAGGAACTATTTAATTAAGGATAATTTAGTAAAAATATCTCTTACTTTCTAATTAGGTGTCACGCCCCGAGGCTACCCCCTGGAAGCGGACATGGGACCAAGGATTACGAGTGACCCCAAGCTAACTCTGCTGGCATAACATAAGCATACTATGATAACTGAAATGAGAGCATTCTGTGCGGAAGCTTAAACATGAGATAAACTGAAAGTGATGGGGGATACCCATTCTAAGTCTGAATATATAATCTGAGAGTTTAACGACAAATGAAATATCAAACTCCAAGTTAAAATTGAATCTAACTATGTCTGAAATAAAGCCTTTAAATGACTGGAAATGCTGGGACATGCCCCAGCTAAATCTAGCAAAAACTAAAACTAAAGACTGAAAGTAGAAGGATAATCATGTCAATCGTCCTCGAAGAATGAGGACTCACCACTGATGCTGCTGAACTGGAGATCGGGAACCGATCTATGCATGATCTGAATACTGAGGACCTGAACCTACATCACGAGAAGATGAAGCGCAGAGTATGCGTCAGTACTTGAAAGGTACTGAGCATGCAGGATAGAATAAAGCTGAACAATATACATAACTGAACAAAGCATATAACTGAAAAATGATGTAAGATAAGCATGATACTATACTGGAAATACTGAACATGAACTAACTGAATGCAATGACCAAGTTTATAACATGCTGAAACTGAATACTGAACTGTATCGGATAACATGGTCACTACACTAGAATCTGATTGTGGGAGCTACTAATAACCGACATAAAACCACATGAGCTAAATGTGGAGTCTGATGTATACGCCTCATCGAGAGGACCCAATATACCCTGGTAGAGGTATAGAGGAATGACTGGTATGATCATTAAAATATAATGCCCACAGAGGGGACTTATAAACCTACGGGGGCACGTAGTTCTGGGACTATGAGGGTACGCTGAACCCTAGTCCAACTCGGCATTAAGTCTACTCCTAACTGATTATGTAAATAACACATTATGCCTGAATTTCTGTAATACTGGATAGCTCAAAGTACTGACATGCTAACTAAAAATGCAATATTAATATACTGATAATGAAACATTCGTAATTGGAGCATGTATAACTGAATAAACTGACCTAGCATGTGTAATTCATGAACTAAATGAATCTACACAACTAGGGTTCTGAATTTCATGCAAGAACTGAAGCAACAACATTATAATCTGATTTGGATAATTCTAGCAGCTAAAACCCAACAATTTCTAACATTCAAGAAACCCTAGGTCTAGATAATATCAAGGGAGTCAAGATTATGACTGAAATCTAGGGACCTAATGGGCGAAAGGAACCCACTAGTAAAATCCCACATACCTGGTGACGAATTTCACGGAGAAATCTTTCGATTTCAGAGCTAAAACTGATGAAAACCTGTTGCGTTCTAGGAGAGGGGTTGGTCAACTCTTTCTCCTTCTACGTTCAAAGTTTTCTAAATTTTTGGGTGAATGATTTGCTTAGGGTATATTCTAATTAAGTTACTAGGCTTAAACTGATCAAAACTATATAGTTTAGGGGTTAAACGACGTAGTTTAGGGGTCCAACGCATAGGGAAAAGACCAAACGACCCCTAACTTAAATGTTGTCGGCGTCACCGACTGATCGGACCGACGGACCGTGAGTGGACCGATGGTCCATGCTGGTCAGCCGTCGTTCGCGACTGGGAGCTGAAAGCTGTGGGTCTGACCTACGGCCCAGGACCACGGACCGTGGTTTGACCTACGGTCCGTAGGTCCTGGCGTGGGTGGACCCTTAGCCGGATTTTTGGACGGCTTCTGGGGAGGGCTGCAGGTGGCCATCCACGGACCACCAGAAAGGACCGTGGGTCACCTTACGGTCCGTAGGTGGTGCCCGTCGGTGGCACCTGCAACTTCTGAAATCTACAATTTGGTAGTTCTAGCATACGGGGAGTTACATTATCTCCCCCTTGGGAACATTCGTCCTCGAATGAAGACTAAACTAGTTGAATAAGGAGGGAAAGAGCTACAAACCCTACCACTAAATACTGGAAACTGAAATTTGACTGAACTGAGTTTTAAAAACATGCAAATACGCTAAAAATGCAAGACTAACTGAAGGAACAAAGTACTAAGACTGAATTTACGCGTGAGGGTACTTGGCCTTCATGGCTGCTTCTGCTTCCCAAGTAGCTCCCTCTACAGACTGACTCCTCCACAAAACCTTAACTGAAGCGACTTCCTTGTTTCTCAACCTTCTAACCTGATGATCAAGAATCTCAACTGGCACATCCTCATAAGTGAGACTATCTTTCACAGCCACACTCTCTAAAGGTACTATGGATGCTGGATCACCCACACAATTCTTCAACAACGAAACGTGAAAGACCGGATGCACTGCTGCTAGTTCTGCTAGTAACTCTAACTCATAAGCCACTTTACCAACTCTTTTCAAGATCTTGTAAGGGCCTACATATCTAGGACTGAGCTTCCCTTTCTTGCCAAACCTCATCACCCCCTTCACAGGTGACACTTTCAGGAAAACTCAATCATCAACTTGGAACTACAAGTCCCTTCTCCTTACATCTGCATAGGACTTCTGGCGACTATAGGCTGTCTTAAGTCTATCTCTGATGAGCTGCACTTTTTCCATAGCATCGTGAACCGAATCTGGCCCTATCAGGGCTACTTCACCAACTTCAAACCAACCAACTGGAGATATGCATCTACGCCCATATAATGCCTCAAAAAGGGCCATTTGAATGCTGGAATTGTAGCTATTATTGTAGGTGAACTCTATAAGAGGAAGGTGATCATCCCAACTACCCTTGAAGTCGATCACACAAGCTCTCAACATGTCCTCTAAGGTCTGAATGGTACGCTCTACCTGACCATCCGTCTGCGGATGAAACGCTGTGCTAAGATTAACCCGAGTACCAAGACCTTTCTGAAATGACTTCCAAAAATGAGAGGTAAAATGAGGACCTCTATCTGAGATGATAGACAAGGGAACCCCATGCAACCTGACTATCTCATTAATGTAAAGCTTGGCGTAGTCCTCCGCCGAGTCTGTAGTCTTAACAGCCAAAAAGCGTGCAGACTTAGTAACTTTGTCTACTATCACCCAAATGGAGTCATGTTATCTACGAGTACGAGGTAAACCTGTAATGAAGTCCATGTTAATCACTTCCCACTTCCAAGTAGGAATGTTGTTCTCTTGAGTCATACCCCCTGGTTTTTTATGTTCTACCTTCACTTGCTGGCAATTTGGGCACTTAGCCACAAAATCTGCTATATCCCTCTTCATGCCATTCCACCAAAAGACTTCCCGCAGATCACGGTACATCTTAGTGGTGCCCGGATGGATAGAATACCTGGAGTTATGGGCTTCTGCAAGAATCTGTTGTCTCAACTTACCTACCTTAGGAACACATAATCGACCCTGAAAGCGAAGCACACCATCTCCCACTTGGGAGAAAACCTCCACTCTCTGTTGATGAACTGTACCCTTTAGTTAAAGCAGTATCGGATCACTGTCTTTCTTTTCCTTAACCTCCGCTACCAATGAAGATTTTGACCCATTCTGAACTGTTACACCATCATCTGATATGCTCATAAGGTGAACTCCCAAGCGAGCTAGTCTGTGAACATCCTTTGCTAGTTCTTTTCTTTCTTCCTCAACATGTGCTACACTACCCATAGATAGTCTGCTAAGAGCATCTGCTACTACATTGGCCTTACCAGGATGGTAAAGCACATTCATGTCAAAGTCCTTGAGGAATTCAAGCCATCTCCTCTGGCGAAGATTCAACTCTTTCTGGGTGAAAACATACTGAAGGCTTTTATGGTCTGTGAACACATCTACGTGAACACCATGTAAGTAGTGTCTCCAAATCTTTAGGGCAAATACTACGGCTGTAAGCTCGAGGTCATGAGTCAGATAATTCTTCTCATGAACCTTAAGCTGTCTATAAGCATATGCTATAACCTTACCTCGCTGCATAAACACACAACCTAGGCCGACTCTGGACGCATCACAATAGATAACATAACCATCTGAACCCTCTAGTAGAGTCAAAACTGGAGCTGTAGTCAACCTAGTTTTCAGTTCTACAAAGCTCTTCTCACACTCATCTGACCACTAAAACTTAACCTTTTTCTGAGTCAACTTAGTTAATGGAGAAGCTATGGATGAAAATCCTTCCACGAACCTTCTATAATAACCAGCCAAACCCAAGAAACTTCTGATATTTGTAGGAGAGGTAGGTCTGGGCCATTGTTTCACTGCTTCTATTTTCTGAGAATCCACTCGGATCCCTTCGCTAGATACTATATTCCCAAGGAAAGCAATTGATTGCAACCAAAACTCACATTTGCTAAACTTAGCAAACAACTGGCGATCTTTGAGAGTTTGCAGAACAACTCTCAAATGAGTCGCATGTTCTTCCTCATTCCTAGAGTAAATGAGGATATCATCAATAAAGATGATAATGAACAAGTCCAAATACTGCTTGAACACCCTGTTCATCAAATCCATGAAAGATGCAGGAGCATTGGTTAGTCCAAATGACATAACTACAAATTCATAATGACCATACCGAGTTCTGAAGGTTGTTTTCAGAATGTCACTATCTCTGACTC
>JAJONR010006549.1:0-23337 GCA_029582245.1 Solanum etuberosum
TTTACTTCCTAATAGAATTTGATACGGTACCGCTCCCTGTGGGTTCGACCCCAACCTTTATTTTGATTAACGTCTCAAGCATACCTCATCCAATTCTAGTCGCCTGAACCGTAATAGTTGTTCGAGAGAAAACTATTGCACCTATAGTCTAGCCTACTCATAGTGATTCAACACTTTATTATTAAGATCCAATTACCCATATAGTGAAATTAGCTTATAATCGATCACATCCTGAGAATTCCTTCATACTTGTCTAATCCCCAGTTTTAGTGATTATTGTAGTTATTAATTGATATCTTAAAGCCCCCCATCTGATATTCGTTGTCAAACCTTTGACTTATTTTGTTTGATTTCGATAATGTCTACTTCTATAACCGATTAGAATCACATCTTTACTTCCTAATAGAATTTGATACGGTACCGCTCCCTGTGGGTTCGACCCCAACCTTTATTTTGATTAACGTCTCAAGCATACCTCATCCAATTCTAGTCGCCTGAACCGTAATAGTTGTTCGAGAGAAAACTATTGCACCTATAGTCTAGCCTACTCATAGTGATTCAACACTTTATTATTAAGATCCAATTACCCATATAGTGAAATTAGCTTATAATCGATCACATCCTGAGAATTCCTTCATACTTGTCTAATCCCCAGTTTTAGTGATTATTGTAGTTATTAATTGATATCTTAAAGCCCCCCATCTGATATTCGTTGTCAAACCTTTGACTTATTTTGTTTGATTTCGATAATGTCTACTTCTATAACCGATTAGAATCACATCTTTACTTCCTAATAGAATTTGATACGGTACCGCTCCCTGTGGGTTCGACCCCAACCTTTATTTTGATTAACGTCTCAAGCATACCTCATCCAATTTTAGGTGTGAACGATCGTTAAGCAATATAAAACCCAACAATTGAGTTGGGGTCGAATCCCACAGGGAGCGGTACGTGTTCAAATTCAAATAAGAAGTACAAATGTGATCTAACTATCTATAGGAATAGATATTATCGGAAAAAGACATATCAAATAAAAGAGGTGACACGAATGTTAAATGGGGTTTTTTGGGTTTTCAAATCATCAACTACAATCAGTCAAATAGCAATGAGATAACAATAAGGAGAGAAATTCTTGGGATGTGATCGATTATAGGTGAAGTTTGATATATGGGTAATTGAAAATACTGGTAAACAGCTAAATATCAGTGGGTAGGCTAGACTATAATTGAAATAGCTTTCTCTTGAACAACTATTCCGCTTCAAGTGATTTCTCTCGAACATCAACAAGCACAACAATTAAGAACAACCCAAAACCTTAATGCATCTTCTCTCTCGAGCAAGATGGGTAGGACTGGGTTTAGGATTCACTCTCTCGAGCTGAACCCATATCAACCCAATACATACAAATCTAATCAATAATTTTAGTCCTAAAACCTCTCTCTCTCTCGAGCAAGCCAAGAACACTAAAATAGAACTGCATTTGCAACTACAATTCTTAAATTAAACAATAATTAATGATTAAACCCACTTCAAAACAGCATTTAGACTAGTAATTAACAATACCCACACACTAATTCAACCCATAATCACATGATCACACCCCAAGAATTGGAGTTTTAGCCGAACATCATAAAAAGATAAAAACCATTATCGAATCGATTCGCCATCAACTGGGTAAGAGGAATTCAAGCTTTACAATGTTCCAATTCGAAGAAAATTCGAAACCCACTTGCAAAATCCCAAATTGGTCTCAAAATCTCCAAGTCTACTTAGAGGATTGTTCTACACTTAAAATGGATTCCAAAGATAGATAAAAATCGATAAAAATCAGCTGTTCAAAATCCTATTTATAGTTGCCAAAAATAAGCCATGAAGGGCTCTTCGGCGAAGTAAGTCGGGCTCGCCGAACCACTCGGCGAGCCGCCCTTTGATCTCTTCCATCGCCCGTTTGCCTTGCCATTCAACATCCTCAAGGTCTGTAACTTTGGGTGATCTATCTTGGCTTCGTGGAACTACTCGGCGATCCGCCGACTGCTCCTTTGGTCGCCGACTTGGTTCTTTCCTTCAAGGCTTGGCACACTGGAACTTTATGCGGTCTGATATCCACTCGGCGATTTGCCAAATGACCTTGGAGATCACCAGGCTTGACTTTCTTCATTTCTTCAGCTTGTTTTGTTCCTTTTTGACTATTAGTGTCCTTGCTTTGCTCCTTAATCCATATACATGAAAATCAAGGCATTAACATCAGTTTATAGCATAAATTAGGCATTTGAGGACACTAAATCTATCAAAACAAAGCCCTAAATGAGTCCAAATCTCGAACTCATCAACACCCCCAACTTAAAATTTTGCTTGTCCTCAAGTAAAACTCAAGTTCAGCAGTTCAAAAAGGATGTCTCAGACACTGCTACATAAGACTCAACATGAATGCACACAACAAGACTCAACTTACTCATGCAACGATCAATTGTGCACTCAAAGATAAAAATTGTGACACACCATTATCAAAGATGCTCAAGTTCACAATACTTGCTTCAAATGCAAGTTCAAGCTCAACACGGGTACTCAAATGCCCTCATAACAAAGATGATTCTATATTCACACAAAGTTCTTCAACAATTTATAGTTCCGGAATCACATACGACTCTCACACTCACAAAGATGAACACATGCATGACTTCACTCATAGGTTTGCCCTTATTTTCCAATCAACACTCATTTCAGCTCACTCAAGATCACAAAGATCTTTTCAAGGCTTTTATTGGGGCTGAGTGTACATGTATGGTCATTTAGGCTCAGTGGCTTTCACCCTCATTAACTGTGGCCTGAACATCACATTCCTCCCTTTCTTTAACATTTCAAACATGCTCATAATCCACCCCATTATTCAACTTCTTATTAATTACTGGACACCCCATTTCTTTTGCAATTTTCATCACTTATTTCACAACTTTTTTCATTCTTTTTCTTTGCTTCTTTTCTCTCTTTTTTTTACATGGAGTGGTTCCATCTTTTTCAAAACCATTCTCAAAGGGGAAATTTTTACACTTCTTGAATTACCTTCTCTTTTCACCACACCCCTAACTTAGGCTTTTGGCCTAAGTTGGGTATTCAAACAAAAACCACACTTCATGAGAGTTATGGGTGAATGGATAAAGAGGGGTCACAATTTTTCAAGTTTCTTCCAAGAAAAGGGTAAGGCTCAATAGGGTTCAAGCAAGGTTCACACATCTCACAAGGTTGGCCACAAAAGAGGTATATTGTCAAATTGTTTCACTCTTCAAAATCATTGCCTAAGATCATTTCAAGTGCTTGCCTCACTTAGTCAACCAGACCAATGGGGAAAATTCTAGGTGTTATCACACAATGGTTCAAAGTAAGCTCATTATACAAGGCATTGGCACCAATATCAAACAAGACTCCACACTTTCGCTAGTGTGCAATGTTCATCACAAGAGGCTCATTCGATAACCGGCTAGTCACAACGAGATGCTAAAGGTTCACACATTGTCTATGCAACTTCATTGGCTTCATCATAGCCGCACATTCATTTCGTTCAATTAAGAGCACTATTCAAGTAATTGATACTCAAATTTGCACAAGAACAACCACATTCATACACAAAAGAGGTGGCATAATTTTATTTTAAAAAAAATAGGTCAAAACCATTTCCATTAAAAACAAGGAGCCACAAGCTCAAACATCCACAAAATTGAAATCAAAACACATATATAGATCACAAAACCAAATATTCACAAACAAAATCAAAACACAAGAGGTAGGTATGGAAATACCTCACCCCACCCACAAAAGAAAAGAAGTTGTCCTCAAATGAGACTAAAATAACAAAAATCAATAAAAATGACAGAGAGGGAGGTAAAGAATGATCATGTCTACACAGTCGCTCCATCTGTCGGAGCTTCAGTGCCCGGGGTAGTACTCTGGGGCTGGGCAACAGTGCCCGGTGCAATATCAACACTCGCCCCACTGGAGCCTACCATGGAAGTCTCCCTCAACAAAGTATGAATGGTTGAATGCACCATATCCTCCTCAACCTCAGTCAAGCCCTCATATGTAGTCTCCTCCTGGATATCAAGATCCTCCTCATCAGTCTCAGCCTCAGACTCTGCAGCCACATCCTCAGCTCTAACCTCATCTCCGGTGGTAGCCGGAGGCACATCAGGATAAACTGGTATACCCGTGTCCAGGTCATTAGGGATCCAAAAATCATCGACATATCTGTAGACTTCAGCTGGTCCATATCCTTTCTCAACTCAGCAATTGCGGCCTTCAAGGTCGTCACCTCATGAGTGGCTCCCTGACCTCTCTCACACACCTCTATCCTTACCGTGAGGGCATCAATAGACTCTCTAAGAGGTGTCACGGAAGCTGTGAGGGCTCTCTCAATCATCCTAGGTACTGTAGCCTCTAGCCTGGAGGCACGTACATCAGCAGAATGGGCTAGGTGCCCTATACGTAGCAGCATGTCCTGGGTGAGTGGAGGTCGGGAAGCATCACTAGCAGTGGACCTAGGAGGCAAGGCAGCAGCAGAAGAACTCAGAGTCATGGAAGGGGCAGAGCTAAAAATACCTGAAGGCCCAGAGGCCGGAGTAGGAAATACTGCCTCTGCAGGTAGTGTCTCAATATCAACAGCCGGGGATGTATCCACCGGGGTTGCCTTCTTCTTCTCAGCCTCATCCTTCAAATACTCAACCTCAATCCGCCGGATGTCGGTACAGGAAGTGGTAATCACTTCCACGTCCTTATTTTCATCACGACGCACACGGGCTCGTCTGCATAATTTGGTGATCAACACTGGGAAAGGGAGAGATATTTGGTGCTGCTTGGCCCTCATGGCCATCTCTTGTCCAATGATCATACATAAGTTGAGGCTCGACCCATCAATGATAGAACCAAGACAGGCCGCCTTGGTGTGGCGAAGGATAGATTTATTCTGGGATGGCATGATTGTGTTGTTAATAAACCCAAACCAGAACCTCGCTGCCACATTTAATCTTTCTTCTCTATGGGCACCCCGGCCTCAATGCACCTAGGAGTACCGTCTGAAAGGAGAGGAGCCAGCCACTTCTTCATATCCTCCAAGGATTTTGTCTTGATCATGTACTGGTAGTCATCTGCAATGTTTTCAATGCATTCCAACACAACTCTAATATCATCACTTTCACACTTTACCTTCTTTCCCCTGACAATTACGTAGTCGACTGGCTTGATGGTGGCAGCCTTCTTCTTCCCCTGTGGCACCAAAGCTCCATAGGCAGTGTAGAATTCCCAGACCCAATTAGGAATATAAGGGCCCCGGAGTTTAATAAAAATCTCAAACTTGCTTTCAAGGATCATAGATTCTCTAGTGACATTTATCGGAAGAACATGCGACTTTAGGTCATGCCTTAAAGGCGAAAGAGGTTTTAGCTTTACATACCTTACTTCGGGACTTACTATCTTACGTCGTCAAACTCCTTTTCTGACAACTTTATCTATGACATAACACCATAAAAGGATACTATAAGAAACCAATGAAGAATCACAACAAGGGCGAAAACACAATAATAGTTCATGAGCGACAAGCTCAACAATTAGTATAGATGAATGGCATATCGCCACACCCTTCTCTCTCTCTCTACTTTCCAAGTAGGCTTATGACTTATTTATGTGTTAAGTATTATTCCTCAATCCTTTAACCATAAAGAACCATCCCCTTAATCATCGACAATTAACATAAAAATTAAAACTCATGGTCTCCGAACACCATCCCATGAGTTCTTTGTAAACGATGTCAAATTCCTTTATAAGCTCATAGTTTAAGTTGGTAGAGAACTCATGCCATAAATTAAAATAATAGGAGCTCATATAACCAACTACAACATATTCTTAGCAATTTAAGCATTTCATCAAACACTTGGTAAGCGACAAAACTTTCAAGAACTATAAGATTCGCGTTTTCTATACCTAGCCTTCCGTTTTATCGTAACCAGCATACTGCCCCAATACAATACCATTTACCCATCATTTGGTCAAAACAACAACCAACACAGCCTTCAACAAACTCCCTCCTCTCCAAAATATAAACTACCATGGGTAAAACATGGACTCACGGCTTCCTATCACCGTCCCGTGAGTCCTACCTGCAAATTATACTTAAAGAATCCTTGGAATACTATTTATGGAGATAGAAGAGGAGTCATACCTATATATCCAAGAAAAGAACCCCTTGCCCTTTTTATTCTTCAAGAACAATATTTTTTCCTTCAAGAAAACATTTAACTAAGTATATCTATAGGTCTATGGAGAGGAAGACACTTGATTCTTGAAGAAACAAACTTACCTTAAGCTTTGGAGGATTGGAGATGAGAAAAACTTGAGGAAATAACTTGAAACCAGTCCTTACACGTTATTGAGTATATGGGAAAGGATATCCCAAACTTCTAATATAAAAACAACAAGTTTGGCTGACTTTCTCTAAAGTGCCACATGTCCCGCAGTGATTGGGTAGCACACACGTCTGTCATAGAATGAACATAACTTTTTACTCCATTATTGTATTAACGAGTGGTTTATTTTGCTGGAAACTAGACTCAAATACCTTTAATTTGATAGGTTACAGGTCCTCTAACTCCTTATATATTAGGAGATATGCTCGTTCAAAGTCAGCTGAGAAATGAGATCATTTGTAGTATTCCTCCACGATGAACCTTTAAACTTGAATCATTTCTTTGATGATCTCTTTGGACTAAAACTTTTTTAACCCTTCAAATGACTAAATATAAGGGTTACATGGTATGCTTAACCATTTTTAATGATATACTTCCCCCGATATCACACCTATGCATTGGTGTTCACGAGTCGCAAATGTATTTTAAGTTACGGGGTATTACAGTATTGTTGACTGAAACTTTTATTTTACAGATATAGACGCGTACTATCCAATGAGCTGCAAAGTTTCACTTCCAACAGTTAGTTCATGGTCTGTCTATATATATATATATATAGAGAGAGAGAGAGCGAGAGAGAGAGAGTGAGCCTATATAGTAACATGAGGAATTTGAATTCACTAGGACAAATGAACTCGGGTTAACCTTTTTCTCATGAAATATGACATTATTTTCATTCAACTTTATTGAAAGCCATGATCACAAGTTAACAGTTCATTTAAAAAGTTGTGATTATGATAATTTTTGAGTGATGTTATTTGGAGGAATTAAGACTTAATGCTAGGCTCAATATTAGGAGCTTGATTACAGATTTGGGTGAGCTTTTGAGTCTAGGCTATACATATAGTAATATGGGTGTTGTTAGTTTTGGATTTTATCGTGATTATTTGTTAGAATAGATTGATAGGTCCAACCATTCAATCTCCATTAAAGATAATTCATCTCTTTCCTTAATGACTGAGGAAGAAAGATGATAATGCAAAATTTCAGATGTTTTTTGGGAATAGTAAAAGACTTAACGGTAAATATGTCTTTGGTGGATGCACTGATCGAAATGCCCAGGTATGCAAATTACATGAAGGAGTTAGTAACGAAGAAGTGGTTGATATATTGTGAAATCATTGGAATCTCACAAACTTGTAGTGCTGTCATGACCAAAAATGCAGTCCTAAAAGTAGATGATCTGGGAGCTATCACTATACCATGTACCATTGGTGTGTGTGCATTATCCAAAGATTTGTGCAATCTTGGTGCAAGCATAAACCTAATGCCATTGAAGGTCTTTAATAGACTTGGGCTTGAAGAACCTCAACCGACAAATATGTGACTATTGATGGCTGATCGTTTAATTAAAATATCGGTTGGTGTGGTATATGATGTCCTATTTAAGGTGGAAAAGTTCAGGTTACCAACCAATTTTGTGATATTGGATTGTGAGATTGATATTGAGATCTCGGTTATACTTGGTAGGGCATTCTTGACCACCGCCAAGGCATTGGTTGATGTTGAAGGGTGTGAATTAAAATTCAGGGTAACTAAAGAATAGATTAGTTTCAATATTCGCAAATCTATGATGTTTCCAAGTGACATTTGTGTTGTGTCTCACTTGGATCAAATTGATGAGGCACTGGCGAGTATTGATGAGGCGACATATAATGGAGAATTTTTGGCAGTCGTATTACTTAATAATGATGAAGAAGAAATAAATTATTATGATGAAATGGTTGTTGCACTTGTTGGTGTGGGATCTTACACATCGAATCCAAAAAAATAAGACATTGAATTGTCTAATTGAGAGACACCACCAGCCAAACCATCCATTATAGAGCCCAAAAAATTGGAGCTGAATGTACTCCCTCCTCATCTTAAATATGTCTTCTTGGGGGACAACACATTGCTGGTAATAATTGCAAATTACCTAAAAAAATGGCAAGTAGATTTGTTGATCCGGGTGTTGAAGAAGCATATATTAGAGCATTAGGTTGGTCGATTACAGATATTGTGGGAATATCTCTTGGGTGTGTACTCATAAGATACAGTTAAACAAAGGATGTAAGCCATACATTGACTACCAAAGGAGGTTGAATCCTCAAATGCAAGAAGTCGTGAAGAAAGAGATAATAAAATGGTTTGATGCGAGATTTTTTTTTTCTTATTGCAGATAGCCAATAGGTGAGTCTGGCTCAATGTGTTCCTTAAAAGGGTGGCATGATGGTAGTTTCAAATGAGAAGGTTGATCTTGTAGCTACTCGGCCCGTGACCGCGTGGCAAGTGTGTGTGGATTACCGGAAGCTAAATTCTTGGACCGAAAAAGACCATTTCCCTCTGCCTTTCATCAACCAAATTCTTAATAGACTTGCAAGAAAGGGGTGGCATTGTTTCTTAGATCGGTATTTCGGTTACAATCAAATTTTCATAGCACCAGAAGATTAAAAAAAACCAAATTCACTTGCCCTTGTGGGAAATTTGTTTTCAAGCGGATGCCTATTGGATTGTACAATGCACCGGCTACTTTCCAAAGGTGCGTGTTGTTCATATTTGCTGATATGGTAGAGAAGTCGATGAAGGTTCTCATGGATGACTTTTCTGTCGTTGGTGACTCATTTCAAGAATGTTTAAACCACTTGGAGATGGTGTTGAAGTGATGTGTTGAATCAAATTTGGTTCTCAATTGGGAGAAGTGTAATTTCATGGTGAAGGAAGGGATAGTTCTTGAGCATAAAATCATCGGAAAAGGAATTGAAGTAGATCAAGCTAAAATTGAGGTTATTGCCAAGCTACCCCCTCCAATAGGCCATGTCGGATTATACTAACAATTTATTAAAGATTTCTCAAAGGTAGTTATTCCATTGTAATAGCTCCTTGAAAAATAAAGTCTTTTTGAGTTTGATACTTCTTGTTTGAAGGCATTTGTGAGATTGAAAGTAAAGCTTGTCTCAGCCCTTATCATAATAACACTTGATTGGAGTCTTCCATTTGAAATGATGTGTGCTACAAGTGGATTGGCGTTGTTCTTGGACAGTGTAAGAATAAATTATTCCATCCTATTTATGCAGGTAAGACATTGAATTGTACCCAAAAGAACCATATTGTGACTGAGCAAGTGCTATTAGACGTTGTGTACAGGTTTGAAAAGTTCAGAGCATATTTGTTGGTTAAAAAAGTTATCGTGCACATTGATCATGCAACCCTCCGATATTTGATGGCAAAGAAGGAAGCTAAGCCTAGGTAGATCAGATGGGTACTTCTTCTTCAAGAATTTGATTTCGAGGTAAAGGAAGGTGTGAAAATCAAGTATCAAATTATCTATTAAGGCTGGAAATGAGTGTTGCTTTGGTGGAAAAACTAGACATCGATGATTCTTTTCCCGATGAACTAGTAATGAGGATCTCCCAAACGCCAATGTCTTGGTACGCCAACTATGCATATTTTATTTTGTGTGAGTTGATGCCTGAAGGTTTGAATAACTATCAGAAGAAGAGGTTCTTATTCAATGTCAAGAAGTATGTATGGTATGAGCCCTATGTTTTTTGGGAGTGCGCTGATTATATTATTAGGTGTTGCATTCTGGAAGTTGAGGTAAATGCAATTCTTGAGGCTTGTCATGCATCACCCGTGGGTGGGAATCATGGAGGAATCCAAACCGCTTCAAAGGTGTTGCAATACGAATATTATTATCCCACACTACATCATGATGCACACGCTTTTTGTAAGATTTGTGTGAAATGTAAAATGTAGGGGAGTATTTCAAGGATACATGAACTCCCTCTTTCCCAAATTCTAAAGGTTGAACTTTTTCATGTTTGGGGTATCGATTTTATGTGACCATTCATTAGCTCTTTTGGCAACAAGTATATCGTGGTAGATGTTGATTATGTATCTAAATGGGTAGAATCGGTGGCTTTACCTAAAAATGAGGGTAAGAGCATCACTAAGTTCCTCAAGAGGTACATCTTCACAAGGTTTACTTCCGCAATAACCATTATAAGTGATGATGGTTCTCATTTCTGCAATCGCCAATTTGAAGCACTTTTGTCCAAGTATAGGGTGAAGAACAAAGTCGCCACACCGTACCACCCACAAAAAAGTTGCCAAATTGAGGTATCTAACCGAGAAATCAAGAACATATTGGCAAAGATGGTGAATATAAATCACATTGATTGATCCAGCAAGTTTGATGACGCACTTGGGCCTATCAAACAATATTCAAGTATCCCATTAGCATGTCCCCTTACCAATTGATGTTTGGGAAAACCTTTCATTTACCCATTGAATAGGAGCAGAATGAATTATGAGCATTGAGAAGAGTCAACTTGAATTAGAAAATGGCTTCAAAGAACTGTGTTGACCAATTTCTTGAGTTGGATGAGTTCTGACTGAACGCATTTGAGAACTCCGCTCTTTACAAAGAAATGTTCAAGCGATGGCATGACGCCAAAATCCTACACTAGGAGTTTCGGGTGGGTGAACAAGAATTTCTCTTCAATTCTACGTTGAAGCTCTTCCCAAGAAAGCTAAAATCAAAGTGGATTGGGCCATTCATGGTGACTAGAGTGTATGGAAATGAAAAAAATTGAGATTTAGAATACCAAGGGTATCAAATTGAAAGTCAACGACCAATGGTTGAAAGTTTATTTTAGGGAAGGTCATGATGTGAGAGTTATTGAAGTGTACTTGGATGATGCTTGAGAGTATCTCCACGTCATGCCGTGATGTTATATCAAGCGCTTCTTGGGAGGCAACCCAAGTGTTAGTTGTTTTCAATAATTTTTCACTTGTGTAGGAATGCAAGGAGTTTTAGGCGAGCTCAAACATGACTGGTGATTCACTGATCCTAAAGGGAGAACCAACTCGAAATTCCCCCTTGGGATAATTCTAGATGGTGAAGGTTCTGTCACTTTCAGTGGAATGAAGTACAAAAGGGCATTTTGCCGAATACTGTCGTCGTACCCGACTCGGTCCGCTTTCTTGGACTGAAATTTCAAGGAAATGCACTATCATTTTGGGCAATCGGTAGGTTGTTTAGGTGATGCGCCTATCCCATAAGGCGTTCATCAGTGAGTTCACCAAATCAGGTTTGAAAAACTTTGGTTCTACAGGAACAGTCGACGAGTTAGGCATGTTCGGTGATTCACCTAACTTGATAGGCGAGCTCAAGTGTCCATCACCCAATAGAAACGGATGCTAGATCACTTCTCACATGGAGCCTCTCACCTTATGCTTTTCTCCTTATTTCTAGTTTTAAGGACAATACTGTTTTTTTTGGTGGGGTGAGAAGCACTTCTAGTGCTTAGACCCTTACTCTTCATGTGCTTGATTTCATTTTTGTCTCTCTACTTATTGCCCCCTGAATTTGGAATTTTGAAATTATTGAGAATGCTTGAGTTTTCATTGTTGATGTTCGAGAATCAATTACGTCCAATATCGATGTCTTGAATACTACTCGTGATGGGAAATATGTTTTTTTTATATGGCAAGATGAAATTGGTGTAACTTTGCTTTTAAATGATCTTCCTGATTCTATTATTGACTTATTGTGTATTGATGTGAGTCTTGCAATGAATGTTGCACGGAAGCTCCTCAATGTTGTAGAGCTATGTTAAATGATTGTGTTTGAAGTGTCATGTGTGGTGAGGTTGTAATACCCCGTATCCGAACGAGGAAAAGCTAGCAATTTTCAGAACCTCAAGGTGTCACCTACGAAGGCAAACCACGTGGGTGAGCCCGTTGGTGAGAACCCTAGAAACTGCCTGAGGCAGTGAACCATGAGACCAGGACCCACACCATGTGGATGGGTCCATGGTCTATGGGTGGGGAGTCGTGGGTCAAGTTCCTAAAAACCAAGTCCCAGAACACAAACCATGGTTCGCCAGGACGGACCGTAGTTCCATCCACGGTCCGTCGGCATGGTCTCGTGGGTGGGTCTGTGGGACGGTTAAGTGAGGACTTAAGGGTCTTTACCAATTTTGATTAAATTGAAGTGGTGTCGTTTTGCCTAAGTCTAGACCACCTATATAAGTATTTCTAACCACCAAAATCCCCTAATTAACTCATTCTCTCAAATCCCAAAAGAAAACCCAAAACTCCTCTAAAAAATTCTCTCTCTAGAAGTTGGAATAAGAAAGAAGAAGAGGAAGCTAGGTCAAGTTCAAGGTCTCCAATCTTCAAGCTTTTATGGGCAATTGGACTAAGGAATGTTAGCTCTTCATCCATGGATATCTTCCATCCATGTAGTCCCCTAGAATTCTTCCAATTTGATGAAGAATTCCTCAATTTAGCTAGGTTTCTTCCAATGTTGTGGGTTATGTTGATTATGGATCCAATTGAGTGGATTGTGATTGCTTATGATATAATTGGTATAATTACATGTTATTAGAGTGAAATTACATGTTCCCATGCCTATTCCGTGATTATACCCTAGAATTGATATATTTGGGTTGATGCCATGAAGGGAAACTTTATGGGTTAGGCTTGTCCTTATAGAATTGATGAATTGTGATTAGAATTTCTTATGAATGAAGCTTAGATGATGGTCATGATATCTAGGGATTTGAGAGTAAAGCTTATGATGTGAATTGTTGGTATTTGATGTTATTGTTGAGGAAGGGATTCTTCCCACATAAATTGCCTAATTATGAATGTATGAATGTGAAAGGCTTACTCACATGAATGATTCTAGGTTTGAAAGGATTGTTCACCTAAAATTAATCTAGACTAAAAGACTATGTAATGATGAGGCTAGAGGCGACTACCCTTGACCTCCATATGTGAAGGATATGAGATGATTTCCCATACTCCTTAGAATTGAACAAGAGGTGAGTCCCCACGTTCCTACTATGATTGAATGGACATGGAGGCGAGTACCCATGCTCCTTATGAAATGATGTGGAGGCAAGTACCCATGTCATATGACGAGGTTGTGGAGGCGAGTACCCGCAATCTAAAAGTAAGTAAGGCAAGAGGCAAATACCCATTAGCCTTTGTAAGTTAGGCAATGAGGCGAATCCCCATTTCTTTAAAAGTAAGTATAAACTATGTGAATTATCTTATGAAGAATGAATAGCTTGGATTGTTGCTTGAAGTACCTTCCATGAGGTAAGTTGACTAAGAGGTGATGACCCAAGTCTTGACTAAGGATGAGTAAGGTTGCTTGATAAGTATTCCTTTCTTATTATGATATTGATGTATGTGTATGTTTATGCTTATGGGTTATATTGACTAACCATGATGTTTATATTGTTTATGCTATCATATTTAGTACTTAATTGTACTAACGCATACTCTTGCCTACATTCTTGTCAAATGTAGGGTCCGGCGACATAGATTCTCACACTCGTGGCTAGCTCTCTTGTTGATCAAGGAAGTGAAGATTTGGTGAGTCCGTATTGTGTTCGAGGATGTGATCACCACTTTCGTTATGTCTTTCTTTTATGTCTTGGACTATTGTATGGGCTGCGTCCCAAGACTTTATTCATGTTGTTTTAGATGGTTTGAGACTATGGTATTAGACTTCCGCTCGTTTTTATAAAAGACTTTGATTGTATTGAAAACTTTTAATTCTCGCTCATTTCTATTACTTTATGTTATGATATGATAAGTGGCTTGTATGAGGACTCTCGGGGTCTTATACGCCTTGTTACATCTAGGGGTTACCCCTAGGTCGTGACAAACTTGGTAATCAGAGCACAAGGTTTAGAATGGTTCTAGGATGTCTCAAACCACGTCTGATAGAGTCTTGTTCATAAGTGTGAAGCGCGCCACATTTATGAATGAGAGACTATTAGATGTTTAGGAAACTTCACTTCTTCATTTCCTTAAGTCGTGCTATGGAGTTTAACTCTATAAAGTCTTTCTCCTAATCCCTACCCGATGGTTTCAGGATATGACTACTAGAAGGGATAATGCTAGAAGGACTGAGGGAGACAATGTGAATCAAGAGGTTCCTCCCCAAGCTCCTACTCAAGTTCTGATTGAACCTTTGACTGACAATGTGACGAATGCGGAGTTTAGATTGTCTTTTCAAGTGTTGGCTCAAGCCATGATGGCACAAGCCAATAGAGAGGTGGTAGCTCCCATGAACCCGAATGTGGGTACGGCGGTGGCAAGAGTGAGGGATTTTACAGGGATGAACCCTCCCGAGTTTTATGACTCCAAAGTTGAGGAAGACCCTCAAGAGTTTATCGACGAGGCCTATAAGATACTTGCTATCATGGGAGTTACTCCGGTAGAGAAGGCGGAGTTAGTCACTTACTAACTCAAAGGGGTTGCTCAAATCTGGTTCAATCAGTGGAAAGAAGCAAGGCCGGAAGGAGCGGGTCCCATAGAATGGGAAAGGTTCAAAAGTGCTTTTCTTGATCGATTTTTACCTCTTGATATGAGAGAGGCCATGGTGATCGAGTTCATTAACCTTAGGCAAGGAAATATGAGTGTAAGGGAGTACGCTTTGAGGTTCACTCAACTATCTAAGTATTCCCCTGCTATTGTGGCGGATTGTAAAACCAAGATGAGTAAGTTTGTGTCGGGAGTGTCCGACTTGGTTGTCAAAGAATGCCACACCGCTATGCTTGTCCATGATATGGACATTTCTCGCCTTATGGTGCGTGCCCAACAAATTGAGGAAGAAAAGCTCAAGGAAAGATCTAGAGAGGCAAAAAGAGCAAGAGTGGATGATGGTAACTATTTAAATTCTAGGTCCGGTTGACGGGGTCGTTCAAGGTTCCGGAAAAAGTTCTCCGGGTAAGGTTCTTCAAATACTCCTCCAAGGTCTAACAATGAAAGGGTGTCTAAACCTAAACCTCAAGGAGATGGTAATAAGGCCATGATGCCTACTTGTTCTAAGTATGGAAGAAACCATGAGGGGAAGTGTCTAGCGGGTTCTAATGCTTGCTTTGGGTGTGGAAAGACGGATCACAAGATAAGGAATTGTCCTTTGGTTGCTAAGAATGAGGGATATAACCATCGTAGGGCTCAACCCAACCCCTCATCCGGTCCAAGTGGTTTGGGTGCAAGTGCTCCTAAGCAAAACTGTTTCTAGCTCTTCAAACTAGAGGTGATCAAGAGAACTCCCCGGATGTGGTGACTGGTATGTTAAAAGTTTTTCATATAGATATGTATGTTTTGCTTGATCCAGGAGCTACTTTGTCCTTTGTGATCCCTTATATAGCTATGAGGTTTGATGTGCTCTTCGATGTGTTTTTAGAGCATATTTCTATCTCTACCCCTATTGGTGATTCTATGGTGGCTAAGAGGGTCTATAGAAGATGTCCCGTTTCCCTATCCCATAGAGTTACTCTTTTTGATTTGGTAGAGCTTGATATGTTAGACTTTGATGTCATACTTGGGATGGATTATTTGCATTCATGTTATGCCTCTATTGATTGTAGGACTCGAGTAGTCAAGTTTCAATTCCCAAATGAGCCTATCCTAGAGTGGAAGGGGGGAAATTCTATGCCTAGAGGTCAATTTGTTTCTTACCTTAAAGCTAGGAAAATGATTTCCAAGGGTTGTGTTTACCATATAGTGAGGGTGAGGGATGTGGACTCTGAAGTCCCTAGTCTTGAGTCGGTCCCCATTGTTAATGAGTTTCTGGAGGTATTTCCTGATGATTTACCCGGTATTCCTCCCGAAAGGGAAATAGACTTTGGTATTAACCTTCTCTCGGATACACAACCTATCGCTATTCCTCCTTATAGAATTGCTCCGGCGGAACTTAAGGAGTTGAAAGAACAATTGAAGGATCTATTGGATAAAGGTTTTATTCGACCGAGTATCTCTCCTTGGGGTGCTCCGATCTTGTTTGTTAAGAAGAAAGATGGGTCCCTTCGTATGTGTATTGATTATCGACAATTGAACAAGGTGACCATTAAGAATAAGTATCCTCTTCCAAGGATAGATGATTTATTTGACCAACTTCAAGGGGTAAGTTATTTCTCTAAGATTGATCTCCGGACGGATTATCACCAATTGAGGGTGAAAGAGGAAGATATTCCAAAAATGGCTTTTAGGACCCGATATGGCCATTATGAGTTCTTGGTGATGTCCTTTTGTTTGACTAACGCCCCGGCTGCGTTTATGGACTTGATGAATAGAGTGTTCCGACATTATCTTCACATGTTTGTGATCATGTTTATCGATGATATTTTGATCTATTCAAGGAGTAAGAATGAGCATATTGATCATTTGAGGATCGTATTGCAAATCCTCAAGGACCAATAAATTTTTTCCAAGTTTAGCAAATGTGAATTTTGGTTAAGGTCTGTAGCTTTCTTAGGCCATATTGTTTCAAGCAAGGGTATTGATGTGGATCCAATTAAGACGGATGTGGTCAAGAGTTGGCCTAGACCTCTATCCCCGACAGATAGTATAAGCTTCTCGGGTTTGGCCGGTTATTATAGAAGGTTTGTTGAGGGGTTTTCCTCCATTGCTTCTCCTTTGACGACCTTAACTCAAAAGAATGCTAAGTTTATATGGTCGGATGCTTGTGAGAAAAGTTTTCAAGAGTTGAAAGATAGACTTACTTCCACCCCGGTGTTGACTTTACCGGAAGGTACAAATGGTTTTATGCTATATTGTGACGCCTCTAGAGTTGGGTTAGGATGTGTGCTTATGCAAAATGGTAAGGTGATTGCCTATGCTTCAAGGCAACTTAAGGTTCATGAGAAGAACTGCCCTACCCACGACCTTGAATTAGCGGCGGTGGTATTTGCCCTAAAGATTTGGAGGCATTATTTGTATGGGTTCATGTTGATGTTTTCACCGACCATAAGAGTTTACAATATGTATTTACCCAAAAAGATCTAAATCTTCACCAAAGAAGGTGGTTGGAATTATTAAAGGACTATGATATGAGTGTTCTTTATCACCCCGGAAAGGCGAATGTAGTAGCTGCTGCTCTTAGTAGGTTGTCTATAGGTAGTGTTGCACATGTTGATGATGATAGAAAAGAGATGGCAAAAGATGTGCATAGATTGGCCCGATTGGGTGTTCGATTGGTAGATTCCGACAAAGGTAGTGTAATGGTGCATAATGGCTCCGAATCATGTAAGTGATGTGAAAGATAAGCAATGTCGATATCCGATTTTGGTAGAATTGAAGGAAGCGGTACTTAAGAAGTCCGTAGAGGCTTTCTCCCAAGGGGGAGATGGGGTACTTAGGTACCAGGGTCGATTATATGTTCCAAATGTTGATGATCTAAGGGAACAAAGTTTGGCGGAAGCCCATAGCTCGCTGTATTCTATTCACCCGGGACCCACCAAGATGTACCGTGATTTATGGGAGGTCTATTGGTGGAATGGGATGAAGAGAGATATTTCAGTCTTTGTGGCCAAATGTCTGAATTGTCAACAAGTAAATATTGAGCATCAAAAACCGGGAGGTTTAGCTCAAGATATTAGCATTCCCACTTGGAAGTGGGAAGACGTAAATATGGACTTTATAGTTGGTTTGCCTCAAACCCGGCAACAACATGACTCTATTTGGGTGGTTGTCGATCGAATGATGAAATCGACACATTTCCTTCCTGTCAAGGTTTATTATTCGGCGGAAGATTATGCCGTGTTGTATTTGAAAGAAATGGTAAGATTACATGGTGTGCCCTTGTCCATTATCTCCGATAGAGGTACTCAGTTCACTTCTCAGTTTTGGAAATCATTCCAAAAAGGTCTTGGCACAAAAGTGAAGCTTAGTACGGCTTTTCACCCACAAACCGATGGTCAAGCGGAGCGAATGATCCAAACTTTAGAAGATATTTTGAGAGCAAGTGTCATCGATTTCAAGGGAACTTGGGATGACCACTTGCCGTTGATAGAGTTCGCTTATAATAATAGCTACCATTCTAGTATTGGTATGGCCCCCTTCGAAGCTCTTTGTGGTAGGAGGTGTAGATCTCCTATAGGGTGGTTTGAAGTGGGTGAAGTTTCTTTGATTGGACCCGAATTAGTTCATGAGGCTATGGAGAAAGTCTGGCTCATTAGAGAGAGGTTGAGAACAGCCAAAAACCTGACAAAAGTCCTATGCCGATGTTAGAAGAAGAGACCTTGAATTTGAGGCTAGTGATTAGGTCTATTTGAAAATCTCACCCACGAAGGGTCTGATGAGATTTGAGAAGAAAGGAAAACTTAGTCAACGATTTATAGGCCCGTATCAAATCTTGAGATGTGTTGGTAAGGTTGCTTATGAGTTAGATTTGCCAAATGAGTTGGCAACCGTGCATCCCGTTTTCCATGTCTCTATGTTTACGAAGTGTGTTGGAGATCCGACATCCATAACTTCACTTGAAGGTTTGTGAGTTGATGAGAGCCTTTCATATGAGGAAGTTCCGGTTGAGATTTTGTACCGGCAAGTTAAGAAATTGAGAAATAAGGAAATAGCTTCCGTTAATATTTTGTGGAGAAACCACTTAGTTGAGGGTGCTACTTAGAAGGCCGAGGCCGATATGAAGTCCCGATATCCTCATCTCTTTCCTTCTACTATAACTTGAGGTAATGAGTTTCCTCTTGATTTGTTTTATATTGAGAAGTCATGTGTGTTTTATGTGTTTTCCATGATTTCCTTATGTGCATGTTCATAAAGTAGCTTGAGTCTTAGAAGAAATGGCTTATGTGAATTGTGTTACTCATGTTGTAGTGCATTGAGTGTAAGTTGCCTATAGACTCCAGGAGATGAATTGATGAACATGTTTTAGATATGCTTTTTGAGATTGAATTGCATATGAGCTCCATGAGATTGTGTTGAGCATGATTTAGATTGGAGAAGGTAGTTCCTCCTTGAATATGAGAAATCTGAAAATTTCATGCATATTGGGTTGTTAGATGTAGTTCCTACTTCTTTAAGGTGCATTGAATAGAGTTTGCTCGGAGTGGATGTTTCCTCCTTAGTTGTGTGCATTGGATGTGTTCCATGCATAATGGGTTGCTAGTCTTGAGTCTTTTCGTTTAAAAACGTGCTTAGAACCTCATTTGAGGACGAATGTTCCCAAGGGGTAGATAATGTAACACCCCATACCCGAACGAGGAAAAGCTAGCAATTTTTAGAACCTCAAGGTGTCACCCACGAGGGAAAACCACGCCCCGTGGTTGGACCCATGCCACGTGGGTGAGCCCGTTGGTGAGCACCCTTGAAACTACCTAAGGCAGTGAACCACGAGACCTGGACCCACGCCACGTGGATGAGTCCACGGTGTGTGGGTGGGGAGTCGTAGGTCAAGGTGCTGAAAACCAAGTCCCAGATCACAAACCACAATTCACCAAGATGGACCGTAGGTCCATCCACGGTCCGTCGGCGTGGTCTCGTGGGTGGGGTCTGTGGGACGGTTAAGTGAGGACTTAAAGGTCTTTTTCGGTTTTGATTAAATTGAAGTAGTGTCGTTTTGCCTAAGTCTAGACAACTTATATAAGTATTTTAACCCCCAAAATCCCCTAATTAACTCATTCTCTAAAATTCCAAAAGAAAACCCAAAAATTCTCTCTCTAGAAGTTGGAAGAAGAGGAAGCTAGGTCAAGTTCAAGGTCTCTAATCTTCAAGCTTTTGTGGGCAATTGGACTAAGGTATGTTAGCTCTTCATCCATGGATATCTTCCATCTATGGAGTCCCCAAGAATTCCCCCAATTTGATGAAGAATTCTCCATTTAGCTAGGGTTTCTTCCAATGTTGTGGGTTATGTTGATTATGGATCCAATTGAGTCGTGACAGAGGTCCTACATGAAAGCATGCTTGCTGAATCCTAGAATTTGTCTTGTTAGTTTAATTTTTTAGCATTGGTGAATGCCAGAAATGATCTTGGGCACAAATTTTGAGAGGAAACCCAAATGTTCATACCTTTTTATGACTACCTTGTGAGGGTGTGCAATCATCTTGGTACCATTTGAGCTTAAACTATTTGTTATCAACCTTGTTGAAACTTCTTGAGCTAAATTGTCCCTAACTTCTCACCCATAAATCCTTTTATAAGAATTGGTTTGTTTGTAGCCAACTTGGGTCAAAATCCTAAGTCGGGGGTATGGAAAAGAAGGATGAAAGAAAGCCGAGTGGAAGGTAAAGAAAGATGAAGTGAGAGTCAGCTTTGAAGTTTTTTACAAAAAGAAGGAACTCTTTATAAAAAAAGAGAAGAGAATGAACAAAGTTTGAAAATTATAATGAAAAAGAAAGTGCGATGAAATAAAAGGGGTGTCCAACAAATTGAATGAAAAATTGAAGTTTGAGTCTCCAAGTTAAAAGAATGGAAGAAACTTGAGAAGAGGTGAAGATGAGTACAACAATACTTTGAAAAGGTGAAGTCACTGAGCCAAAGTGACCATACATTTACCCTCAGCCCCATTACAAGCCTAAAAAGTCCTTTGAGATCTTACATGAACTAGGTTGTATGATGATTGGAAAATATGGACAAACCTATGGGGATGAAGCTTCTATGTATTTCTCTTTCGGAGAGTGAGAGTTGTATTGATTCCCAACTTCTTTATTGATTTGCATTGTGAGAGTGCGACATCATATTTTATATGAGGGCACTTGAATGCATCTGTTGAACCATTGTTTTTGCATTATAAAAGAAGCATTAGGGATCTTGAGCTTTGATTGATACCGGCTTGTCATGATTTGAAGCATTTTGAGTATGATTGAGTGTTGCATATGCTTGATAGTAGTCTTGTAAGTGGCACTTGTATGTTAACTCTCATTGAGAACTATTATAGACACCCTTGTTGAACTAATTGTGTTATTGATTTACATGAGGACAAGAAAAAGCGTAAGTTGTGGGTGTTGAAGAGTGGTACATTTACACTCATTTGAGGCCTTTTTAGTTAAACAATCAGAATTCTCAATGCCTATTTACATCCTATTCTGATAATATTTTGATATTTTGCAGCCATGAAGGCTAAAGGACAAGGCAAGGATGAATGAATGAGAAAAGAGGAAAAACACACTGAAAGAAGTATAAATCCCCAAACTGGTGATCGCCTAAACAAAAGAGAAAATCGCATAATAGGTTGAATATCGCCGAAGTTGGTAGTATTTGATGACAAAGTATCAAGGCCGATTGGCGAAGAGAGGTCATATCGGTGATCCGCCGAATGAATAAAGGTGACCCCAATTTCATAGAAAAAAGTAATAGACTGCTGAGTGAAAATGAAGGCTAAAATACGTGAACAGGGTGGAATTCGGCGACTCGCCGATCGTGAAAGGAGGATTCTATAGAGTTTGCCACCGGGGTTCAAACACCTTAAGCTGGTAAAGGGTGAGCTGAAAGATAAAATGGCTATTCACCGATTGAGCTTGGCGATCCTGACTAATGTCACCCAATGGGGTGCGAAAGAATTTTTTGGTTAATTTTGGGATAACTTTAAATATATTTGAAGAGATAGAAACAACCATACCTATGAGTCTAGAAATGATACAATGTTTGACCCACGTTCCAAGGGCCATCATATACCTTGTCGGGGTATAGGATGCTACTGTAACTATGGATCCATCTAATAGGCCTTCTCAAAGGCAGTGAGGAGTCACACAATTCATTGGCGCGATCCTATCCTACGGTGGCTATTTAGTATATGGGACTTAATGTCACGACCCGAGCCTACACCCTAGATGTGGCTGGCACTCGAGAACCATTGCTGGCCCCCAAGCGAACCTTCATCCTGGCTGACTACAAGCGAAAGACTAACTCAAGCATACATAAGCATCAAATTGAATGAAATGTTTAAAAAAAGTTTACTGAATCTGAAAACTTTGGTGAATATACCGAGTATGAAACATAAATTTTAAATAAAATATCTTAAACTGAAAGACTCTCCAAAACTGTCTATCTATGAAGCCTCTACTATATATAGACGAGTTTCGGGACAAGACCTCCGACTCCTCAAAAGAACTACTACTAACAGCTCATAAAACTGGAGTACTCCAAAAGCAAGGAGGTCTCACTCATAAGAAGACGAGCGGATGAAGTGATCTCAACAGACTCTTGTTAAGGATCCTAAGAACCTGTATTTGCATCATTAAAAGATGCAGGTCGAATGACATCAGTACATTGAATATACGAGTATGTAATATAGCTGAATAATAAATAACTGAATGAAAGGACTGCAATAGATATACATATATACTCAACTGAATGTAATGAAATAAAGAAGTGAAATCATTAAAACTTAACAAAAACACTTACTCACCTCTGAAACTCAACATAATCAGTGATACAATAAAAATATACTTTTAACTTTATTTGGGAGATTCTCTAACCGACAACCATCACTGTGAGCTACGTGATGATACAACGTCTCACCCACGCTGCTAGAACTGTCCTATACCTTGCCGAGGTAAAGAACGCTTCAACTAAGTGGATCAACTCCTCTATGCTAAAAATCAATAAGGAATCATCTAAAAAGTATGACCCTTTCTACCTACATTGGCTGCATGATTTATGGGGGCGGTGAGTTGTTAGAACTCTCCCCCATATCGGTGATCAATACTACTCCTAATAATATACTCATGCTTATATGTTTAAAAATATAACTCTTCCTCTGGTTTGAGATAATTTCTCAAACTACCCTCTTAAAAGAGGTAACTGCTCTTGAAATATCTTTTGAACTCATAACTCGTTTAGAAATCTCAGTTTCTCTTTAATCAATGTAAAATTTGATACCTCTGGGAATACATAGTCCCCTTATACTCTTACTCAATTCATACTTGAAAAGTCTTTCTCAAAAACATATAAAAATCATATTTTAATATGATCATTGATGACTCGAGAAGTCATACTGCATAAACATTGATGGTATATCTAGATACCATATTGCTCATACATTGATGGCATACTCGATTGTCATACTAATCATGTTTTAGAAACTCTTTTCTCAAAACTCATCTTTACTTTCTCAAAACTCAATTTAAGAACTCAAGTGTT